>LGRX02002393.1:0-27784 GCA_001247695.2 Cymbomonas tetramitiformis
GGCACCTGTGCAGCCTCCCCTCCTGCTGCCGCATTCGCCTCCCCTGCTGCCTGCTGTGCTGGCTTTTGTGCAGCCTCCCCTCCTGCTGCCGCATTCGCCTCCCCTGCTGCCTGCTCTGCTGCCTCCTGTGCTTCCTCCTCTGACGCCTCCCCTTCTCCTATCGTCATGAAAAGCATAGGCATGGGGACCGCTCCTGCCTCCGCTGCCTCCCCTCCTGCTGCCACGATCGCCTCCCCTGCCGCCTGCTGTGCAGCATCCCCTCCCGCGATCGCCTCCCCTGCTGCCTCCTGTGCTGGTAAGGCCAATGAGCCGGAGGGCTGCTTGTCAAAAACGCAGGTTGAGTTTTGTACAGCCCTTGAAACGGGCATGTACAGTTGGACCGATGGCAAGAAGCCATATCGTCCATCTCCACCCCGAGGCCAACCGCGCAACGGCCGTGAAACCCGCGTTTACAAATTCCGCATGCGTGGCCCACAGGAGCGCCCTGCGCTGCACCCTTCCCGCAAAACAGGCAGTGCTCGCGGGTAATGTCCCCGCAGCGCTTGCATTCCCCTTTGTACTGCGGAGATTCCGTGCCGCAACCCCTGTGAAAAAAGCCCTGGCATAGAGTGCACTTCGTCGCCTGCACTTCGACCAGTGGTGCCTTTCCAATGTGCGGGCAATCGGGCACCACGCATCCTAGGCGAGGGGGGAACAGAGATTGCCTGCTCCGCTTGGGTTGCGCTTCCGCGCCGGAGGCTATTGAAAGCGCTTTACTTCCACGACTGGCCATTTTTTTCTCGATAAGTATTGAGAGTATAAGTATATAGAAGATTTTAGTAACTAGGTGTTACTAAACAACTGACAAACTTGTGAGCACTTTCGCCAAACCGCTAACTTGCAAAGCTTTGAAAATGCGCATGCGCTTCACCGGCCGCGAGATCAGGCCAGTCACAGGGAGACTTTGATCTCGCGGCCGGTGACATCTTCTTGCGCCATTATACCATAATCTGATGTGTACAAAGAAAAATTTCACCGGCCGCGAGATCGGTCCAGTCACATCGGAGCTTAGATCTCGCGGCCGGTGACATCTTCTGCGCAATTATACACAATCTGATGTGTAAGAAGAAAAATTTCACCGGCCGCGAGATCGATCCAGTCACAGGGAGACTTTGATCTCGCGGCCGGTGACATCTTCTACGCAATTATACCATAATCTGATGTGTATGAAGAAAAGTTTCACCGGCCGCGAGATCAGTCCAGTCACATCGGAGCTTAGATCTCGCGGCCGGTGATGCGTGTATGCGTGAACTAGACCTGAACGGGCATAACACCGGACGCGAAAGTGCAAACTCGAAAGACTTAAACTCTCAAGTATCATGAAGTGCGACTATTGCAATAGGAGAGCAAGAGTGCACGTATGGTTTGGACCTGATTGCTATTTGTGCGATATTACCGACTACCAGTACGCGCTCGCTTGTCTACCTTGCGCTTGGGATGTCTTGATGGAAGCAGAGGGCCTGGACGATTATAGGGGGGTGAATTGGGAACTGCTTTTTTAAAAACAAAGTCAGAGAGAGTACAGCAGCGGACCGCCCTACTACTGCAGTATGGAACTGATTTAGACTTTAAGGGGGGAACTAATTGCATAGGTTCCCACCTGTGGCTTTTGCCACACCCAACAGCTAGCGGGGACAATGTCTTCTCTTCGAGTGTTAGTTGACTTACTGCCGTTGTTGCAAAGCCTTGGCAAAGAGGCGCATGATTTCCCTGAGGTGTACCCGGTGGATGCAGCAGATGTAGAGCGTGGCGTGGAACTTGCTTCACGCATCACAGCCTTCGCTAAGTACTGGTTGGATGTGGCGCCCCCTGTGGCGCCCGCTGTGGCGCCCCCTGTGGCGCCCGCTGTGGCGCACCCTGTGGCGCCCGCTGTGGCGCACGCTGTGGCGCCCGCTGTGGCATCCCCTAGACCGCCCGCTGTGGAATCGCGTATAGCGTCGCCTGCAGTTGGGACGACGCCAGTATCCACTGTTGCGAAACGGCGCGCTGCAGCAAGGCGACGTCAGGCGGACTCTCGCGCGAGGAAGCGTTTGCGAGTGGATATCCCTGATCGGGTCCCTGAAGAGGGGGATCGGGCGCTACCGCTGCTATCGGTATCCCGCGGGGAAGCAAAAGTCACTGGAACAAGAAGCTGCAGGGGGTATTTCAGAACGCGCGTGACGATTTGATACCAGGAGCGCTCGCGAACTATGTGCAAACGTTGGACAGCGGCATTCAAACTGCGGTGCGTGGTGGCATGCGTGCACCAGAGGATCGCGTGGGTATGGGCATAGTGAGCAGCTTACGTGCGGCCTTCGCCTCCCTCGCAAGCAGCCGCTGCAAACTAGACCGCGACATTCAACTGGCAGGAGCAGCGATGGCGTTTGGGGGAGGGGCGTCAGAAACAGTGCAAGAGGTCGCCGGAGTTTTAGGCATAAAAGTCGGTGTGGTAACCACAGGGCAGTTAGGGCACCGGAACTTGCAAGCTGGTATCGGCCTTGAGCTGGCAGCAAGGCGAGGAAGCGGGCTGCTGAAGGGCTTGGTGACTGAAGTGAAGAAGAAGGCAAAGGACGCCCTGAACGCCGAAGTGTTGCAGAAAATAAGGGACTTCTGGCTCAGCCCAGGGATAACGCGGGTGTCCACCTGCAAAAGGGATGTCATACAGGTTCGACGTGAAGACGGGAGAGTTGAAAAGGCCTCAAAGCAGTGGCTGGAAATGACGCAGCTGGAGGTGTTCAGAAGGTTCAAGAAGAAGGAACCTGATGTGAAGGTGGGCTTGAGGACTTTCGAGCAGAAGAAGCCGAAGGAAGTGCGCAGGCTTACCCGGAGGGACACGATATCCTGCTGCTGCAGATATCACGAGGACTTCCGGTTGGCATTGACAGCATACAACCGTGCGCACGAGGTATTGCACTCTAAGTGCGAGTGCGAGGATAGGACGTGTTGCCCTCTGCTAGGGGGGCAGAGGGCAGTTCTATCCAATCGAAAGCCGACAGAGGCGTTCCCGGACAAGGTCTGCGGGCGGTGCGAGGTTGGCTCGTCGACGTCAAAGTTTGTAGCGTCGTTGTTGTGCCCGAAGCCAACGGGGGCAGACGGAGAGCCTGCGGAGTTTCACGCTATGCCTTGCTTGGATGGGTCGTGCGAGGATTGCGGGGGGTTGCGAAACCTGAAGCTGTGCGAGGCGGAGATAGGAAAGGCCGGCCAGCAGGTTGAGTGGAGTACCTACGAGAGCGCGGTGGTGGGAACCGACGACGACGGGAAGAACAAACACCGAGTACAGTTTGTGCAGAAGAAGACTCCGGTAGGGGAGCTCGTGTCCAAGTTACAAGGGTGTATGCTGGGGCATGTACCGGGGGAGTCCAAGAAGTGTTCGTGCGCGGGCAAGTTCGTGCGGAAGGATGCAGATGGGGACTGGGCGGTGAAAGAACTAGCCGGGGTGAGTGGGCAAACCATCCATTTTTAAAGCCATATCCATACCATTGCTTTATGGCCCAACACACGATGAACATGTTCAACAAGTGCAAGGAGAATTTGCCCTTGGGCCATTGCCTCCTTCTTTTCGACTTCAGCGAGAACCATGCATTGAACATTCCACGGGCAATCCAATCCTTGCATTGGATTGTGAAGCAGGCCTCGCTACTATGCTGCGTGCTATGGCGGCATGCGGTAAAGGAGGTGGACGGGGTGGAGTCCACGGAGGAGAATCCTATCATTGTGAAGGATTACCTGTACTTTATGGGCAACGACATGCCCCATAGCCACCGTGCCATCCAGCACATGCGTAAACTCATCGTCAAGGAGTACTTTCAGAAAAGAGGTTTGCCCCTCCCAAAATTCATTCACGAGTGGGCGGATGGGAGTGCGGCGCAGAACAAATGCGGCACGGCCTTTGCGGATGTGGTGGAGAGCGGGCGCCCGATGGAATGGGTACGAGGGCTTGGCATACCGTGCCAACGAAACTTTTTTGGGACATCCCACGCACGAGGCGAGCAAGATGCAATGGGAGTTGCGGTGAAGCATGAGGCTAGTTTGGCGGTAATGGCAACAACGGATAAGTGGTATGGAAAGATATTGAATGCAAGGGATTTGTATGAATTCTGCCTGGAGAGATTGCGGTTTGCGAAGGACCAAGGATCCAACCGGCGCGCGGCATTTGGGCAGCGGTTCTTCTTTTTGGTGGAGGATGGCGATGTCGACGAGTCGGGCCAGGGCTTCAAGACGGTGGATGGCACTTTGGCGGTGCACTCGGTGCGGGCGGGAGTTGGCCTAATGGTTGGGTTGAAGCGTGATCGTCCATGTTATTGCGATTATTGCTACGCACAATGTGAGCACCCGCAACCGGATAGTGAAGGGTGCCATTATAAGAGTCATGTGGATGAATGGGTGCCTTTCACGATGGTGGCGGAGGCGGTAAGGGAAGAGCGGCGAACGAGGATGCGTGCAGCGGAGCAGGCGCACGACGTGGCGCAAGTGGAGGTTTCACGAGGAAGCATCTTTGCACGCTCATCGGGGGGAGATGAGAACCACCAATATTATTTGGTGAAGGCGCTAGGTGGAGTGCATCAAGTGCTAGACGCGGACGGCATCAAGGACGACTACTACACACCGGGTGTGGGAGGGAGTGCAGGGGCAGGAGTGCATGCTACCCCTGGCGAGTTCGTTGTTGAAGGCAGATTTTTGGAATGGAGGGATGAAAGCACATGCACGGAGTACTTTGTAGACAATAGCAGAAAATGTTTGACGTACTCACATCATATAGTGTGTGTGGAAGTGGCTCTGAGGAAGCGCAAAGTAGGCGGGCAAGACTACTTGATAGTACCGGAGGCGGAGCATCAACGTATCCTAGCTGCACTTGTGTAACTTAATCTTTGATGGGTTATAATGGTCCAATATGCTTGCAATCATAATGCGAAACCCCATAGGAATGCAACGGACATGGGTTGCTTGCAAATTCGATGTTATCCTTGACCTACATATAGCACAAACCCTGAAACCCTGAAAATGGCCTGCTCAGGCCCCAGAAACGGCCATTTTGGCCCCCGGCGAGCACCCAAATTAAAATTTCTCATCATTTCTTCCACTAAGTAGTTCGTGATGGTCCTTGAAAGGTCCCACAAAGTCCAAACGCGCGATTCGGATACCTAACTGAAATCCTATAGCCCCGCGCACGCAAAATGGCCCGCTCAGGCCCCAGAAACGGCCATTTTGGCCCCCGGCGAGCACCCAAATAAAAATTTCTCATCATTTCTTCCACTAAGTAGTTCGTGATGGTCCTTGAAAGGTCCCACAAAGTTCAAACGCGCGATTCGGATACCTAACTGAAATCCTATAGCCCCGCGCACGCAAAATGGCCTGCTCAAGCCCCAGAAACGGCCATTTTGGCCCCCGGCGAGCACCCAAATTAAAATTTCTCATCATTTCTTCCACTAAGTAGTTCGTGATGGTCCTTGAAAGGTCCCACGAACTTCGAACGCGCGATTCGGATACCTAACTGAAATCCTACAGTAATCACTCAGTAATAAGAAAACCCGCCAATAAGAAAGTAGCCAGCTTTTTTGATTTCTTCACAATATTTAACACATAACACTCCATATTTAAGATCTCTATATAAATAAGAAATTTGATGGGCTGACCGAAAATTCCTGTTTTCTTAAAATCGAGTGTTTACTGTATAGCCCCGCGCACGCAAAATGGCCTGCTCAGGCCCCCAAAAACAGCCATTTTGGCCCCCGGCAAGCACCCAAATTAAAATTTCTCATCATTTCTTCCACTAAGTAGTTCGTGATGGTCCTTGAAAGGTCCCACGAAGTTCAAACACGCGATTCGGACACCGACGGGAAATCCTCTAGCACCCGCGCACTCAAAATGGCCTTTTCAAGCCAAAAACCATCGATTTTGGCCGCCGGCGAGCCGGAAAATATTTTTTGGGATTTTTTTTTTCACTCCGAGTCTTACAATTGACCTTAAAAGGTCACACAACTCCAAAAAGTTGCAAATGTTGCATTATGCATGTGACCACTTTGTGACACTCGAGCTTTTTGCGACGGCTCCACAAGTAACTTAAGAAAAAAAAATGCAATTTCAATGTGTTTCCATACTTAAGAAGGGCAAAAATGACGATATTTTGTCTATACGGGGATATATATATATGCATGTTTCTCGCGAAGTATTGACTCAAGGTGGTAGAAATATATCAAACTTCACGAAATACACCCATGCGCACATTGGCATCGTGGATGAAACGTAGAAATCGGGCCGCGTTTGTGTGCATTTGGGATCACGGCACCGAACGTGCCATCGGAGGTATATTGGGATGGATACCGCGGATATATCCGATCACAAGTACATGTCATTCGGCTTTGTCCAGCTAAACATGAATGTCTAGTTGTGAAATCACATATGATCGACCATATATATTTGAGACCATTCGATGTGCATTATTACGGTGTTAACAAACTACGCTATGGTTAACCCACCGTAAGGCGTTCATACGGTGGGTTACCCCACCTTGAGCCCAATAGACAATCTCCACCAAATGGTCCAACTCAAGATTCCTTAAGTATGAGGGCTATCGTCGATTTTGGAGCCTAGTCGTGGCACTAAAGCTACGAAATACGTATATTATAACGTCGGATCGCCTCACCAGCGTTTATGACATCAAAAGTAAACCCATATATCGATTTTTTAAGACCTTTACATGCATGAGAAGTTGCCGTACTTGGACTCTACACATGGAACTTAAGTACGAAACCGCTCCCGATATTACTACAAAAAATGCTGAGAGGCAAATTTATCACACCCTTGGGTGTTATCGAATCCCAATACTTGCGTTAAAGACGTTCAAATGGCACAACGCATGAGGACCACTTAGGATACATCCCAATAATGAAATGTGACATCATGCAAGGTGGGGGGCGTGCTTGTCGAAGTTGGCGCGGTAACGGGCACAGGCGTCGCACTTGCTCACGACGTCGGTGCATGTGTCGTGTAGCTTGGGCCAGTAGAACGCGTCTCTTACCATGGCTGCGGTGAGTCGGCGGCCAAAGTGCCCGCACCTTTCGTGCATTTGCTGAACGATGCGGCGGCGCTGGTCCACTAACGACCATATCGCAAAAATGAGACACGCGGGTGTCTCATTATATTCTCATTTTTTGAAAAGTTATGATAATGAGGTTTTCTTAATATGACTGAATAGATAGCATTTGGAGAGTAGATAATGACACGTTATTTCAAAATTTGAAATTTTAGGGTATAGCCCGAAATTTGGGGTTTCCGGGCGATTTTTCGCCCCGTTTCGGGCGGTGCTCAGGTGTCAATCGGCGGAAGTTGTGATAATGAGGTTTTTTTATATGACTAAATAGCATTTGGAGAGTAGATAATGACACGTTATTCCAAAATTTGAAATTTTAGGGTATAGCCCGAAATTTGGGGTTTCCAGGCGATTTGTCACCGAGATTCGGGTGGTGCTCAAGTGCCATTTGTTGAAAGTGGTGATAATGACGATGTTTTCAGCTTGGATACGTCAAAGTCATTCCAATCAAACTGAGTCTGAAGAAACTTTTGTTCATATCTTACATACACCCCGAGAATGGGAGGCTTTAATGTTAAAAGCGGTGGCACCCACCTTAAATCTAGGGGGTGTAGGTCTGCACGAGACTGTAACTGTGTGCGTAGCACAAAAAATCAACAAAAACCGACAAAAGGCAAGAAGGATGCTACCAGATAAGACGTTGGTGCTATGAAAATATACAGTCTTTATTTGAACAGGCAAAGCACCCAGGGTTAGGGGTTTTCTTGCGGGCGCGGTATTATTTATTGTACAGGCCGGTACGATGGCAGTGCAGGTGCGAGCTCTCAGTTCGTTTGCTGGCTGGCTTATTAAGCATAACTACCTATTTGCTAACGGACATGTACAGGTCAAACGTTTGCACAATCACCTTGGCGCGCAGAACTGGTTCAGGTCAGACACTTCCAGGTGCTGGGCGAGCTCCTTGTACCCGTTGTACTGTGCGATCGCCGACCGTTTCTTCTCCGAGTCCTCGCCCTTCAAGTCTGTCCAGAGGCTTTCTCCTAACTTCTCAGCGTCAGCTTTCGCCGCCGGGGTGAGGTCGAACTGACCTGGCCACTGCGGACCTGCTCGTGGTGGAGAAGCGAACATCGCCGGTCGTGATGGAGGAGAGGCTCCCGGGACTTTGGAGCCCGTTGGCGTCGTTAAAGCAGGTGACCCTCCTACTGCGCCGAGCGCTGGCGCTCCCGGGTAAAAGACTCCTCCGCCCAGTTGGAACATTTGGGCGAACGGGCCTGCTGCTGTTACTGCCTGTTACCGGTGACGTACCAACCGCCCCCCCCCACACCAGTTACAAGTTCCGTGTCTTTCAATCTGGACCTCAAGCCAGAGTTCCCTCCTCCACAATAAACACAAACAACTTGAACGTAACAACTAGCTCCTACCTGCACGGCTGTCTTCAGGATCTCCCTCATCGCTGCAGCCTCCGAGGCGTGGTGATTGTTAATCTCCTTCAAGGTGTCCGCGTTCTTCTCTAGCATCCTCTGTTGGGCCAGTGCATTATTTTCGAGCATCTTCGCCTGGGCGTCGTGGGCCATTTTCGCAGTCTCGGCAGTGGTCCTTTGGAAATAAAGACTCCATCCGTTGCCTCCTTCAATGGCTACTGCCCAGTGGTACTAGTCATAGTACCAGAATCGAATCTGGTACTATCACAAGTACCAAAACGCTAGAACTTTTGTTGGTGTCCTCCTCCATGCTGATGGTGCTATCCAGGATATACCGTCACCTTTATGACCCCAACTGAGTTGCCGTATGCCCCTTTGGTCCATAGGTCACGTGTATCCCTCCCAGTATATGCATATTGCCACCAACTTGGAGTTTTGTGTTACAAAATAGTGTCCCACTTGTCTTCGAAATCTTGGCGCTTCTTTCGAATTTTTCTCGAACAGATTTTGGATTCAAATCAACCCAGCGATAACTCAAATTGAAGCTGTATAGCATGGCCAATGATGGATATGGTCATGGGGCAGTTGGCATACTGCCCGTCGCTGAAATTGCGACATGCTAAACATCCCATCTCCACCAAATGGTCCAACTCAAGATTCCTTAAGTATGAGGGCTATCGTCGATTTTGGAACCTAGTCGTGACACTAAAACTATGAAATAAGTATATTATAACGTCGGATTGCCTCACCAGCGTTTATGGCATCAAAAGTAAACCCATATATCGATTTTTAAAACTTTTACATGCATGAGAAGTTGCCGTACTTGGACTCTACACATGGAACTTAAGTACGAAACCGCTCCCGATATTACTACAAAAAAAATGCCAAGAGGCCAATTTATCACACCCTTGGGTGTTATTGAATCCCAATACTGGCGTTAAAGACGTTCAAATGGCACAACGCATGAGGACCACTTAGGATACATCCCAATAATGAAATGTGACATCATGCATGCCACCTCGTGGCCACATAGCGTGCCCTTTTAAGTCACCGCGCCCTTGGTACTTGTGACAGTACCAGAAAATTTAATCAATGTTATGGCGTTACACCCCCCAAAAGCACACCACACATACACATACCTAAAGTTCACGAGAGTACATTTCAGCATCAATAACAATTCAAAAGGGTCCTAAATGATTTTTCAAAACCTTCACGGGACTCAGGGCTGTTCCATTTATTGTCGCAGGGGGGAGTTAGGATGACGGGACCCCCACCTCCCCAGCGGACATTACCATGAAGGACCCCCCCCTCCCCAGCGGACACGTTTGACGGGGCACCCCACCTACCCAGCGGACAAATGTTGGACCCATCGGACAACGGGAGATACTCACCTAGACATCGATGTATGTATGTATCTATGTGCGTAATTATGTATGTATATATTATGCGTGCATCTATGTTTGCACCTGGACGAATATCTGATTTCATTCCATGCCTACTTACACCAAAACGGCGCGCGTGCTTCCATCGGTGTATAATGAAGATAATTAGTACCGGTAAAATCAAATAATTTAACAATACGAAATTAAAATCTTGTACCGGGAGGTACGAGCAGAGGGGTTGCATGCTACAGAGATCTGGTTGCATGCTGCCGACGAGTGGTTGCATGATACAGATGCCTGGTTGCATGCTGCGTATGCCTGGTTGCATGCCACAGATGTCAGGTTGCATGCTACAGAGGCCAGGTTGCATGCCACGGAGGCCAGGTTGCATGCTACAGATGTCAGGTTGCATGCTACAGAGACCAGGTTGCATGCTACGGATGTCGGGTTGCATGCCACAGATGCCAGGTTGCATGCGACGGAGGCCAGGTTGCATGCTACAGAGGCCAGGTTGCATGCTACAGAGGCCAGGTTGCATGCTACAGATGTCTGGTCGCATGCTACAGAGGCCAGGTTGCATGCGGCAGAGGCCAGGTTGCATGCTACAGAGGCCTGGCTGCATGCCACGGAGGCCAGGTTGCATGCTACAGATGTCTGGTTGCATGCTACAGAGGCCAGGCTGCATGCCACGGAGGCCAGGTTGCATGCTACGGATGTCAGGTTGCATGCTACAAAAACCATGTTAAAGCAAGGAATGCCAAAAGTCTTCGAGTGCAAGATGCTCCCACGCACTTGAAGGTCTGGCTGCAGGCGTTTTGGACAGCTCCTGTTGAACAGCGTTGAGAAAGACACGACGTGTTGCCATGCGCTTAAATATCTTCTTCAGATCTTCACTCTTCAAAGTCAAAGCAGTCCTTACGCTGGGCGACCGCCGTTCCAATAGATCGATAGAGCTGACGCCATCATTCTTTTCGTGAAACGTGTCGTCGCCTAGCTTGCACAAAGCCCATATACGCAAGCGAAAAGCGGATATGGCTACAGGTGAGAGACCAAGCTCGTCTAAGTCCTCATCGGGAATGTGACCTTTCAGGATCTTAACTGTAAAGCTTCATCTACGAAGGCAGCAACGTGTGGGAGCAACAGTCCACTGCCAAGCACGCTCGCCACAGTCAACGCTTGCGACATCACGATTGTATCGCAGTTGTCTCTAGGTTATGCCAAAATACTCCCAGATTTAACCTGAGTATATCTCAACGATTAGTGTAAAAGTACAGTTAAATGTGATCTTTTGCCAGCAAAATATTGGATGATGTGTCGACATTTAGGCATCTACCATCTAGCGTAGGCAACCAGCGCAGGCACGATATAACACTCTCAACAAATCTGACGCGAGTGGCGCTATCCACGTTGCGGCCCTCCGCCGCCCCCCGTCCGGACAAGTGGCGCGTCGCACGCACCCTGCGGACATGTGACCGATTTTCAGCACCCCACCTCCCCAGCGGACACTGTCACCTGTCGACCCCACCCCCCCAGCGGACAACAAGACCTCTCGACCCCACCCACCCAGCGGACAAAAAATGGAAATCCTACCCCCCCCTGCGACAATAAATGGAGCCCTAACATCACGGGGCGTCGCCTCCTCCTTCATCTTCTCCTCCCACACGATGCGGCTCGGAGAGGTCCAGCTTGATCCTTCGCAGCTCCTCACCCACCTTGTCAGTGTAGGTGAGTCCCCTCCAGAAAATGTATGAGAACTCAGACTCCGAGACTTGCACGCACCCTTGAACGACCTTTGCCATAAAGTTCACAGTCTTATGGCGATTGGTCAATCACGAGTGGTAGGCATCAGCGGTCTCGTCTTTCTTCTGACCAATCTGGAGGTCATCTCGAAGAGTTTGAAGTTCCGCCACCGGAAGAGTACTCACCGCCAGATCCCCCAGAAAGACGTCGGGGTCGCTGTATCGAAGACGCCAGGCCTCCGATGTCCCAGAACCGCCGCCAGCCCTCTCCATATACTCTTTCTGCTCCGTGCCCAATGCAGTTTCTGTCACGGTCCATAGCACCTCGGAGACCGAAGACTGACGCCCCTCTCCCGCATAGCAGCTCGCCTGAGAGAACGCCCTCAGTACCACCTTCTCGTTGAGGAGCTTGTGCAGATTCCTCGCAAAGGTTTCCAACTCAGTAATGGCCTTCTCTTTACTCAGCTTTTCCGCGGAAGGGAAGCGGGTCAGCTTTTCAACGAGGCGGTCAATGTTGCTCTGCACCTTGCTCTCCAGATAAGCCGCCTTGTCGCCAGGGTCGTGTTCTCCTTGTCCAGGAGGGCGTGGGTTAAAGACCTGAGCGTGTGGAGAAAGGCCTGGACGAGCGTGGGGATGTGGCGCAACCGGTCCTGCGAAATAGGGACTCCGGTGTTGCGGCGCATGCGGTCCTGAATGAAGGGAATGTCCATGACCTCCTGCAGAAGATCCCGTTGCAGCCGCGCTGATCTGCGGAATCCCAGAATGGACAGCCACACCGGGATTAAGTCCGACGCAGGGCGTCCCAGGTTGCACAGCAATGCCCGAAGGATGTCCGACAGGAGGCACCCCAGATTGAACAGCGAGACCGGGTGGGACTCCAATGTTTGATAACCCAGGAGGGGCAGCAAGGGCAGGAGGGACTCCAGATGGTACAGATGAGTCTCCTGCGTGTGGTATCATTGCCGATAAGGTTGTCGAAGTGTTCGCGGTAGCCACCGGAATACGCGTTACCATCGGGTCATTAAGTATAGGCGTATTGGTCAGAGCCACTGATAATGATGGCGCCCTGACCATTGATGAGGATGGCGCAGCCGAAGAGGATGGAGGCGTCGCAGGAGCTTCCAAGGCCGGAAGGTTCCTCTCTCTCCGGCACTCGTCTACGTACCATTGACTTCGCTGCACCTCGAACCAGGCTGCCAGACAATCTCGATCCAGCATGGAGATCTGCTCTTCAAGAGGCCAGTCTGGGATTTCCATCCAGCTTGGTGACACCACCCCCCTTCCTCCAGGACTGCGGTGATACTCGTGTAACACCGTGTCCACCGCGTCCTTGTTCACCATCATGACATAGGTGGGGACAGCGGGGGATAAAAGTAAGGCGGGGGAACCAGTTACCAACCCCCCAGCGGAGATGTACTCCGTGAGGGGCATACCGATCAACGTCACCCTACAAATTATTGGCCCATTCATCCGTGTGGATTTGCATATGGACAGCGTATGGATATCGTAAGGACCCATATGGACAACCGTATGGACGGTCTGAGCAGATTTCTGGCGAAACCTTGATGCATATGTAAGAACCATACGGACGACGCGTAATTGTGGTGTCCATATGAAAATGTCCCATGGACATCGTAAGGATTTCATATGGACACCGTATGGACTACCATATGGACACCGTATGGACAGAAAACATGTCCACATGGTGTCCATACGCGTGGACAGAGGCACTAATCACCCGCACGACAGCGCAGGGACACCGTATGGAAACCCGTATGGATAACGTATGGACACCGTAACCGGACGTGCGGACAACGTATGGACAACCGTAAGGACATCGTATGGACAGCGCATGAAAATCGTAATCGCACGTGCGGACACCGTATATAATCCCGCAAGGACGGCGTATGGACGGCGTATGGACATCGTAAACGTGCGCGCGGACGGCATATGGACTCCCATAAGGACAACGTATGTACGTCGCATGGACATCATAACCAGACGTGCGGACAACGTATGGATAGCCGTAAGGACAGCGTATGGACATCATAATCGCACATGCGGACACCGTATGTAATACCGTAAGGACAGCATATGGACGACGCATGGACATCGTAAACGCGCGTGCGGAGGGCATATGGACGCCCATAAAGAAAGCGTATGGACGACGCATGGACATCGTAACCGCACGTGCGGATACCGCAAGGACACCAAGTGGACAGTCGAATATAGATAGTCCAGACGTATGGACACGTGCGTCCGTACGTGTGGACGACGTCCTTATCCGGATGAACGTCGCTGTCCGTGCGGATGGAAACTTATTTACTTAGTATATTTTACATATCCACGCGTATGGACATCGGTGTCCGTACGTGTGGATAGCTTGTGATAATACTTATCCATGCGTATGGACGATTCCATCCACACGTATGAACAAGACGTCCGTACGTGTGAACACCGTATGGAAAGACGTAAGATTTGTCAGCACGACAGAGCAGGACACTGCAGGACATTCACGAATGGTACACGTATATACAAAATGTTTACAAAATAATGTGCTATTCTAGCCTAGCTTCTCGGCTTCTTTCCTGGCCTCTGGTCTTCTTTGGCAGGTGCAAGTGCATTCTTTTTCTTTTTAAATCTAAGAGGTGACTTTTTGGCAGCCTCGTTCTTGGAACCGCCCCCCTCCTTCTTCTCCTCCTCCTCCTCCTCCTTCTTCTCCTCCTCGACCGCCTCCTCATCGTCCACAGCCTCTCCTTCCTCTCCTTCATTAGCAGCGACAGCCTCATCCTCGACAGCCTCAACATCCGTCTCATCATCATCATCCTCATCATCGTCCGCGTTACCCTTTTCCTCCTCAACATCCGCATCGTGCATCTCTTCCTTCTGACACCCCCGCACGTCCTGAAACCAGTGACGGCTCGTTCCTCTCGTATGACACTGCAAGTGAATGCAACCTAAGTAAGTGCATTAAGAGCAAAGACAACAAATGACAAGCTAAATGCAACTAGAACAATACAAGCAAACACACCGTGACGGGGGGATATTCACGGTCCCGTTCCGATACCTCAGCAGGCTCCAACTTCAGGCCGGCCAGTTTTCTCCCTGTCATCCTCTCGGGATACAGCTTGTCCGTGTTGGCGTGCCTCAAGTAGGCCTTGTGTATCCTGCGTACATAAACCACTTGTTAGACGGCGTCCTTACATATGTACACCGCCTTCCACCCGTATGGACGGCACAATAAATGGTGTCCACGCGTATGGACAGCAAAACAACACCACGCACACATATACACATGGACGTTCGCGTAAGTGCAAAAGGTGAAAATGTGAACGTTGCAGGGGAAGGCAGGGAGGGAGGGAGGACTTGCCAGATAACATTTTTTTTTACTATAACTGACTGGAGGTTGTGCTCCAGCCTCTCTATCGTTTTGGCAGCCGACCCGATGCGGAGTTGCTCGGCACTCACGAGCTCATCCACCATGGACATGTGGTGGGATAACATCCTCTCCACGGGGTAAAAGTCCCCCTTCTCTGGGAGGTGCACCACAAACTCCACGTACAGCTCGTAGGTATCCCTGGGCAAAAGCATCGGCTTCTCGTTTAAGGATTTCCCCGGCCCGATGGCGGCGACGGTTGCCCGACCGATGACGAGGTTGGAAAGGCCAGTTTTGGGGCCTTGCCGGTGTCGTAACCGTCACCGATACGACCCACGTCCGCCTGGGGGGTGGCAAACACGTCAACCTGGTCCCCGACAGCCAAAGGGCCCTCCAGGTTGGGGGAGTGCTCGTCTGCCTGCGGCGCCGACCCTTCGGAGACCGTCTGTTGGGGCGCTTCCACCTGGACACCGTGGGGACGACGTATGGACTAAGTCGTTCGTACGGGCGACACACGCGTGGAAACATATAAGAAAAACAGTTAAGAACTGGCGCTCACTAGCCAAAACGTACACCCCTGTGGACAACGTGCAAACTACGTGGTTCATAAGCGTGGAAACAATCAAGCGGCACAAGTTGAAAAAGGGTTCACATAACCACGCGCCTGGACACCGTTGGACAGCGAGTGGACACCGCAGTTTACAGGCGGAAGAGCACAAAAGTTACCTTCGGTTTCTTTTCAGGGGCTTCAGGGGCTTGGGCACCAAGCGCTTTGAAGATCTCAAAGTGCTTGCCTTCGGTGAGTGGGTTCCCAGCAGCCACTGCCAGAGCCACCTGCAGGCACGCATCTGTCTCCTCCGGGGTCGGCATATCCCTGTGCCCGTACACCTTGTACCCGGCCGCTGGACCCTTGTACCGGATGTGAAACCCGTCGGGGAAGTCCTGGGTGACCTTAAATTTCCAGCGACCGGGCCCATCCGAGTTATTTTTTAAATAACTCAACCGGTTGGTGACGTATGTTTTGACCATGCGCAGGGGCACCTGCGGGTGTCGGGACTGGATATGCTTGGATATCTTGTTGTGCACGGCCACCCCGATGACGGCGACCGTCCCAGGGGGCAGCTTGCCTGTTCCATGCCAGTCGTCGATTATCTCCCGGGCGTCTTCCTTCATGTCGTTTAAAACTTGGGCGCCCGGGTCCAACACCAACCGCTCTGTATTTGCGGCCTGCGCAGCCTCTGCAGGTTTGGCTGCACCCCCCGCCCCGGCAGCCCCTGCAAACATCAGCATTTGCTGCTGCATGCTCTGCATTTGCTGCATCATTTGCTGCATCGCGGAGTTTGACCCGGTCGCCTCGACCAAGTTGGTTTGGCGACGGGTCGGTGTCGTGGAAGTGGGGGCGGGGGGTGGTGATTTTGGTTTCTGTGTGCGTTGTCTTCCGGGCTGAACTCGCAATCTGGTCATGTTGGGAACTTACGAAACAAAAAAGCGAGGAGGTTCGTTTGCTGGAGGACTGTGGGCGTTTGTATTTGGCTTACTTTTGGCGGCGATGGCATGAAAACGGTATTCACGGGCGTGGACAGCGCTGCCTTCGTGGCGTTCATCCGTACAGTACGGGCGTCCGAACGTATGACCGTTGAGCTGGTGTATGAGACAGCGTCGTCCATGGGCGATTTTGCACATGCATGTCTCGATTTCTTTTTTCTTTTTCAAATTGGTATCAGAGTCCTCTCTGTAGGGAAACGCGATTTTATGAATATAAGTTTTGCGGTGCAGCAGGTTTCCATCACCGTGGGTGCGTGGCCGAGTGGTCAAATGTTGGTAAGCCGAACGCGTTGTACGCGAGGGTACGGGGTTCGAATCCCCGTGAAGGCATGGGCATCCACGGTCCCCCTTGTGGGGTAGCGATATGGGCGATTGCCGCCGACAACGCGCTAGTCTACAAGGGGCGCCGTGGGTGCCCACCCACGCCTTCATGCAATTTTAAGTCTCAGTAACTCATGGAGACCGTCCGATTAAGAGTGGGGGGTTCATCTGGACCGTCGATTGCACTGTCCGCTGGGAAACAATCCCACTGAGTGCCTGTTCTGGGGTAAATAGCAAGCAGCGAGAGGGCGTCTAACCCCCCTCCCGCTTAATTATTTTTTTGTCCCCCCGCTCCGATTTTAGCCCTCCATCGGCCTTTTTAAGGGATTTTTTTTTGCCATTTTTTCGCTAAGTATTTCTACCCAAGTGTCCACCGTGTGGTAAAATGTGCTGTCCGTACGCTGTCCATACGGTTTGTATGTTTTTATTTTCCATGAGGTCCAGTTTCATGTCATATGGACGGTCTGAAAAAGGCCGTCCATGGGACATGAATCATACGGACAGTCAAGGCTAACTCAGATGGACAGCGTATGGACTGCTAACTGACGTTTCCACGCGTGTGGACATTTTTCAACAAAAAGCGTACAAACACTATAAAGTCGTACGAAAACTCGTAATTCAGCGTGTGCTTTCCCTATCCATCCATGCGGACTGTTCAAAATGTGCTGATTTTTCCAACCATATGGACAGACCGTCCATGGGACATGCCCACGTGTGGAAATGTGCTTATTCATACGAAAATTCGTACGAACCCCACATGGACAGCTAACTGACGTTTCCACGCGTGTGGACAACCGCTCTCATGGACTAGAATGCTTGCGGAATCCACACGGACAACACATAGCGTCCATCCTTAATCTAACGTGTGGACCACGAGTTTACAACCTTGACGTAAGTGTCGGTGCATTCGCGCAGATGTGACATGGAACGTATGAACACCGTTGTCCATACGCTGGAAACCTAGCGTACGAACGCCGTACGTACGACGCACGGACGACCAAAGATGCCATTTTGTCCCTGCGTTGAATGCAATGGTGAAAGGTGGTTATCCAGTAAGCAAACTCTCCGGCACGTGCGTGCCAATGGACTTTATGGTGATCGATCGCCGTCACCAGAGCGACAACAAGATGAACATAGTGAGGAGGAGGAATTCCCAGAAGATGTTGCCATCCACGAGGCAGCAGATGCGACGATCAAAAAAATCAATCGGCTCTTCTTGGGACCTCAAGAGGACCCAAGCGCAGAGGTAGGTCTTCCTTATCAGCTAAGTCAGCAATTCATCAGCATTCATCACATTCATGCCTTCTTTGAGGATGTGTGTGTGTGTGTGTGTTTGTGTGCGCAGGAAAGTCTAGAAAACGTCCAAGCGTCCGCTGACGTTGTGGCGAACAATTTCGTGTTGGATCTTCTCGTCTCCCACAACCACCACAACAGCTCGCAGGCCTACTTCGATGCGATTCTGAACATTCTGCGTGTTCACTACGTCGACAAAGTAGCCGATAGTGCACATACTCACATCGCAGAGGTTCCATCTACCTATGCACAAGTATTGCAGAAGTGGAAGGAGATGTTCAAGGGATACAACGAAGTGGACGTTTGCCCCGAGTGCTCCGAATTCTTTCAGGACGAGCACGCCAACCGCGACAAGTGTCCGAAATGCCTGGAACCGAGATACGAGGACGGAAAGACGGTGAAGGGGGTATACATTCCTGGTCGAGCTCGCTGTATTTTTCGATGGTGGCCGCTCGAAACGCTGTTCACCGTATTCTTCCTGACGCCGGAGTTAGCCATGCTAGCGCGTACGTGGTGGAAAGAAGGCATGTTGGACAAAGACCCCCGAGCGGAGGTACATGGTATACTGGGTGAGTTTACTCCGAAATTTCAATCCGTGACTGTGTACACCGCATGGACGTAAGGACTGTACATCGTCCGTGGGTACGATTAGCATCGTCCACCCGTGTGGACGAAGCAAGTGCGGAATTCGTATGTCGTATTTCCCACTGCTCGTGCAAACTCGTCCATGTAGGTGAACACCATATGGATGGTAAATACGTACGCCGTCCGTACGCACGGACCTCGTTATCCACTCGTGTGAACAGTTTAATTGCGGAAATCTTAGGTGCCATTTCCCAGAGCTCGTGCAAACCTGTCCATGAGTGTGAACACCGTATGGACAATTCGTTCGCTCGTCGTCCGTACGTGTGTACTTAGTTATCCACCCGTGTGGACAGTTAGTGTAAGGAATTCTCATGTATCGTTTCCCAATGCTCGTGCAGACTCGCCAGGATTTCTCAACTTCGTTCGCAACAAGTGGGACGTCTTTAAAGACCCGAGGAACATTGCCATCATGGCGTGTGCGGATGGCGTCCAATCCTTCAACGACGGCATACGCACGGTGACTCCGCTGTGTTTTACGATTGTCAATTTCCCAGGAGAAATTCGCTGCAAACGAGAATACGTGATGACTTGGGGAATCTGGGATGGAAAACCGAAAGTCAGCAGCAAGTTCTACGACATGTTCACCTTGGAGGTTAACAGACTGACTATCGGCGTACGCATGTTCGATGTGATTACCAACACGGTTTTCACGTTCAAGCTCGTGCTGTACAAAGTGCTCGAAGACTACGTTGGCTTGAGCGACGCAGCGAGACGATTGGGAGCTAATTCGTACTTAGGTTGCCTAAGATGCTGGATACGGGGTACCGAGAAATCTACATCTGGTCTAACGAAAATCATATATTCCTCACTACACCAAGGACTGCAACCAGGTAAACGCATGACCCCTTCGTTTGTCCCCTTTCCTTCTTCGGCTGTACGTGTGCCCACCGTGTGGACACCCCACGGACAGCTCGTGGATTTTTAGCTTACATTATGTGTTAAAGAACACCCTGTTCGGGCTAGTGGATACCGGCGTCCATACGCGTGGACGACGGAACCATATGTCATCCGTACGCGTGATTCACCGTCTAAGCGTGTTGTGTTGATTTTCTCCGCCGGCATTGAGCAGGTGAATCAATTCCTCTTCGCACCAACAGCGAAGTCCGCGAAACCCAACAGCTCCACGCCAAGATGATCAGAGAGGGACGAGTGCCTAAATCAATCATCGAGGAATTCATGAAGCAGAGCGGGGTCAAGGAACCATGCCCGATGTCAATCATTCCTGATTTTGACGTTGTAAAAGACTACCTTCTCGACTTGATGCACATCTTGTACAACCTGATTCACGGCGTCCACTGCGTGATTTTTGGTGATGGTTGGGGACCGAACACACGCAACTATGCGCGAAAGATGAAGGTCCATCGATCGTGGGTTATCGCACCCCCACCCAGAAATGTAAACGATCGAAGATCTGCTGCGAAGCGACTGGCAGGTAAGCTGGTAGGTCGTTTGCGAGTTTCTGCTGTTCCATACGGGTGGACACCTTGTTCCGTCCGGACGGACGTCCTATGCCACCGTTCGGACGACGTATGGACCCTCCACTGTATGCCTAACAATGTAAATTCTTCGCAGACAAACCATCACCGTGGGGACTGTCACCGATCGCAAAGACCGGTGCAATCAAGTGGGTACGAAGTCTGAAGCTCCCGACAAATATGGGACCTCTACCTAAGAAACTTTTGCAGGAGAAGTACAACAGCCCGAGTAAGGTGCGGAAGATGAAGGCCGCGGAGCTGGTGGTATCCCTCACTTCTGGGATACTGGGCGTTATTGCATCCTGGCAAAATGCTGACGGGCAAGTTCTCCGTCCACAATACGCGAAGTTCGTCGGCGAATTTGCGGTGGTGGTTCGAGAATTAACCGCCCCCTCAATTGATCCAGAGGTACGTTAATTAGCCTAATCCACGTGTGCTTCCGTGTGGACACCGTACGGACGCCGCACGGACGACGTATGAAGTCGTTGTCCATCCGGGTGTTCCTCCAGTATTCACACCTGTCATGTCCCGGTTCGAGATTAAGGTTGCCTCTCATTTTGCCTTTCAGGAAATGAACAAGCTGCAGAGCCGAGTCATGAAGTTGAGAGATGAGATGGAGCGGAACAACACCCCTGAGGCGTTGGTGATTATGTCGCATCTTCTCGTGCACATTGTCGACCAGCTGAAGGACAACGGCCCTGCACGGGAAATCTGGATGTATGTCTTCGAAGACTATTTCGGGTTGTTGAAGCTGTCCATCAAGACCCGCTCACAACCAGTCGCCAGCATGATGAAAGGATTGGAGTTGCGGCGAACGGTTTCCATGGTTGCGGGCATCAAGCAGATGCATCGAATTGGTCGAGCTCCGCATTATCGACCTCCTGCAAAGCAGAACATCTTTACAACAAAATCAAGCACTGTGCGCGGCCATCCGCTGGTGAGCACATCCATAAGTATTATGTGTACCATGCATGTCAGTCTGTCCATGCGTGTGGATGCTTTGTAAGTACGTTTGCACGTAGTTGTTCACACGCGTGGACAACGATCCATACGCACGGACAGTACTTTACTATTGTCCGTTTGATCAATAGCACTTGTCCAAGCGCGTGGACGAAGGGCCTTCCGTGCGGACGACGCCGCCCGCACGTGTGGAATACCTGTCCGTACGCACGGATAGGTTTTCACTATTGTCCGTTTTTTCTCTCTTCAGTCTTCTTGTGAGACAACTAATTCACTTGCGCGGCGTCAATCGCAACAGATGACAGGGAAAAGATTCAAGTTTATCTTCGTACCGAGTTCCCCGAGTACGACATTCTGTGCAAAAATTTCGACGACAGACTCGCCTTATTCAACAGGTACCAACTCATATGCGTGTCTGTAAATTGTGCAAATGCCATGTGGATGGCGTATGGACGGCGTACGGCCACCGTATGACAACGTACGGACCACTGAGTCCACCCGTGTGTACCTTGCGAATGCAGGAACGCTGTGCAACGGAATCGTCGCAACCGACGGGCGGGTCGTCGAAGGCCGATGACGAATGACGTGGTTCCGGTGTTTCTACAACCAGACACGTGGCGGAGGTGCCCAACAACTTTGCAGATTCAGCCTTTCACCGAGGAGGAGCAGGCCTTCGCCTTAGCCGGCATCGCCCCGTGGACGGAGTATCCTAGCATCAAGATCGGGCGTGAAGATTTCCGAGTGCACGACAGCGACATTGGTTTGAAGAGCTGTCAACGGTATTTCAAGAGCATCTTTCGAACTCCGGGAGTGCCAACTCAAGCCCAACTTCTTACAGGCGAGATACCGGACGATGACGTTGAAGATAGGTATGGGGAAATCATGAAGATTGTCAAGCTTGACCTTCCCGGTCACGAGATCTTTCTGTTGAAGGCCCGTTGGTACCCAAAGGCGGCTGCGCTTGCGGACGACATCAGCAAGAACATTTACCTGCGCAAAGACATGCCATGGGACGTGTCTCAGCCATTCGTTCGCGCAAACAGCATTGAGAATCAAGTGGTAATTCAGGATGTTCCTTTCATGCCGGCTTGGCTTGCCCGGTACAAAGGAAATGCTGTCCCTTTGGCCATTCGACGACGAACTGATTGCTTGCAAGTTGTGTTGGATCGCAAGGCGGATTTCTTCCGTGAAATCGATGATAACAGTAGTAGCGAGGATGACCGTAGTAGTTCATCTGATTCAGATGATTGCGGATGATACACGATGTATTATATATGTAAATAAACCGTATGTGCGCGGACACCTGTATTCACACGCATGATTCCGCTAATCCATGCGGGTAAACCCTTATCCACACGCGCGGATGTATGTGTCCACACGCGTGTTTCAACAAACTCCAATTTTGACGTCCATACGTATGGATTGGCGAATTCCGATCGTCCATACGTCTGTCCACACGTCGTCCGTACGCATGGGTTCGTTCGTTGACACGCCCCCATGGTGCCCATATATGGCTGATGAAGGGGCAAACAACGCTCGGGCACACCCAGGCCCGGGTGCAATGGCTGTCCACACGTGCGGACAAGCGCAAACGAGTGGCCGGCACGGGCCTCACACTGTCCATACGCCCGTCCACACGTCGTCCGTACGCGTCGGTACGACCCAGGGACACGCCCCCATGGTGTCCATGTGGCTGATGAAGGGGCAGGAAATGCTCGGCGGTACACCCAGGCCCGGGTGCAATGGGTGTCCACACGTGCGGACAAGCACAAAAGAGTGGCACGGCACGGGCCTCACACTGTCCATACGCCCGTCCACACGTCGTCCGTACGCATCGGTACGTCCAGGGACACGTCCACATGGTGTCCACATGGCTGAGGAGGGGGCAAGCAGTGCTCGGGTACACCCAGGCCCGGGTGCAATGGCTGTCCACACGTGCGGACAAGCGCAAAAGAGTGGCACGGCACGGGCCTCACACTGTCCATACGCCCGTCCACACGTCGTCCGTACGCGTCGGTACCGTCCAGGGACACGTCCCCATGGTGTCCATATGGCTGAGGAGGGGTAGAAGCGGCATTCCTCGCTGTCCGCACGTGTGGACAGCAATTTCCAACGGTTCATGCGTATGGACGGCACCTATCCATACGGTCGGGCAGTGTACGGAGCGTCCACACGCGTAATAAAATCAGGTAAACTAGCATACGTCGTCCACACGGAAGCGCACGTATGGACGACGTGTGGATTTATCGTATGGACACCGTATGAACATCACTTTTGCAAATTAGACATTTTCACACGTGTGGATTTTGCAAAAAAAGCGTCCATACGGCGTCCATCTGCAATCCACGCGTCGTTCATCTGAATTTCCACGCGTGTGGACAGGCCAATAATTTGTAGGGTCAGGGCCTTGTAGAAGAGGTTGACGCCGAAGGGTCCCGTGGATGCCAATCCAGTAGCCGTGGGCATGTCAAACTGGAATTCTGAATACCCAGGCGGCGTAGGCGTCCACAGGCTCAACCCCTCCGCAGTGACTAGGATCGCCCTTCCCCGGTGCGATCCACTGTAACCGCCAGGAGGATAGTGTGGGGGTCCAGAAGGAGGGCGACGAGGAGGTTCAGATTGATCTTCATCATCTTCTCCTTCTTCTGCTCCACCGTCTGGGGGAACGCCACTGGGACCTCCGCCCTCCGCTGATCTCCTAGGTGGTGAGTGTGCGCTTGTCACTCCCATCCCGCCAGTTGACTTACGTGGCGCCCCATCGTACTGTACGCCTTCTTGCGATCCACTGCCTTCCACTTCTCCTTCGAGATACGCCGCCATTGCTCCTCCTCGGTCCCAATGCTGTCATTCGCCACCGCTGGAGAGGAATCACTTCCATCAATGACGATGGTGTCGAGGGAAGACCGCCGCATCCTGGCCAACTGTCGACATGCTACACCTGATTGTGAGTCAGAATGTACAGGGTCAATACTCTCACGCAATTGTCGAAGCTCCTCCACCGACATCTGGTAAGGTCTTCTACTAGGAGGAGGATCTGCATGGTTGTCCATCTCGAACGAGACCTTGGCCACACGTCCTTCCGCCCGCTGCGTCCCCGATTTGGGGTTAGTCGAGTCACACACCTGATTCGAGGCTCCCACCATCTCAGTTACCACAGCCGCGTGGTGCGACTCACTTAGGAAACCCAGCTTGGTCGCCAACTCCATCGAGAGCCCCTGGGGCTTGCTCATGTCATCCTTCATCTGGGGAAACTCCACAGTTAGAAAGCCCAGCTTGATCGCCTCCTCCATCGTGAGCCCCTCAGAGGACTTGCGCCTGGCCTCCTCAACTCGATCGATCTGCGACAAGCTATCCTCAGGTGAGGGTGGTGGTTGCGATGTCCGCGTCGCTCCTGGCGTCTGATCTAGAGATACTTCGGCAGAAGGTTCTCCATCAGCGTTTCCAGGCTGTGGCTGCTGCGTCTTAGCAACCACCGTGGGTATGGATAAGGATTGCGAGCTCTGCGTCGCTCCTGGCGTCTGACCTAGAGATACTTCAGCAGAAGATTCTCCACCAGCGTTTTCAGAGTGTAGCTGCTGCAACTTAGCAACCACTGCGTCGCTGATGGTCTGGGTAAGGTCCGCCACCCCCTGTGACCCAGCCACACTGTGATCACTGCCCGAGCCCGAACCTGCGCGTTCCGCCAGCCTGCGCTTCCTCGCTTTGGCGTCCCTCCTTGCTCTGGATCTCTCCGACATTTCAGAATTCGATGACGACGGTGAATTCGAGTCATGTCGGTAAGGAAGATCGTGGCGGTTCCAGCTGTAGGGTCCCAATGCAGCCCTCGAACGTCGGCGTCTGAGTGGAGGATGTCCATCCTCACGCGGCAGTGCATACGATTTATTGCTGTCGTTGTCCGGGTACTGCGTCGCGTAGAACACCTCGGTGCGCCCTCGCTGTCCAACTTCCCCATCAGACTCCACCTCGGGCGGTGACATCGGTACACCAGAACGGACCTCGCTGATCTCGGACGCCTCCGAAGCTCATACCATAAAGACGCCCGAGGTGGCGTTGCCCAGCTCCGACGCACGCACTGCTGACGCATCCTTCATGTCCTCCTCCGCTGCAGCTGATCCACCATCTGCTCCCGGCATCCCGTCAGCACGCACACTATCTGTAGCGTTTCCGTCGTCAGTTGTACGCTTAGATAATGTGTGCGCACGCACCTCGCCCAGCCCCGGCATTCCGTCCACACGCATACTATCTGTAGCGTTTCCGCCATCAGCTGTACGCGCAGATAATGTATGCGCAGGCGCCTCGCCTAGCCCGGCATTCCGTCCACACGCATACTATCTGTAGCGTTTCCGCCATCAGTTGTACGCGCAGACGATGAGTGTACGCGCACTTCACCCAGCCGCAACGACGGTGAGTGTTCCCACTCCACACGCATAGGCAGCGGGTTCCCATAAGGAGGTCGGCCCTGTGTGTACCAGCCTTCACCCTGATAGGGTGTTGGGAATTGAACATTCCTGAAAGGGTAATGTCCAGTCCAGGTGTGTAATGGTAATGGCGCCGCTGCATCGGTGGGTGCAACCGATGGTGTCATATACTGCACCGGCTGATCCGCTGTCCACGGTGGTGGTATTGGCCCTCCTGGATATAAACTGCCGGGTGCAGCAGCTGGGAGGAAGTTAGCTGCTGCCATTGGTGATGCCCTATACATAGGGACCGCGAAGGCAGCAGGATCAGAGAACTGCGCACCATATTGCCCCGTTGTAGGCTGCCGAACATACCGTTCGGCAGTAGCCGCTCCCATGCCTGCGCCCGAAACTGCTGCTCCAGGATATCCGGACGATGGTGCAACGTGCCCTGCTTCAGAATGCGCCCAAAAAGGCGCAGCAGCAGCAGGATCAACAGCAGGTTGAGAATATGGTGCCACTGGCTGTGCTCCCGTCGGTGTACCAAGGGAAGCTGCCGGCAGGTGGTGAGGATAATGGCTTACCGGAGGTAACCCAATATATACTCCTGACGAACCGACGGCTGAGGTGTGCTGTCCGTGTTGCATATAGTGTGCTCCAGAGGGCGCACCATAACCGAGATAAGGTATCTCGGCATTGGCTTGATAAGCAGGATTGGTCTGTGGTGTGCCCCTGAATATACCAGCCGACGTCTTATAAGTGTACACGTCTGTGCCACTCATAGCTCGAGTCCAGATATATATATATATACGACGTCAACACAAAACGGACCACCCAGTAGGTTGTCGTTACGTTGAAAACAGTCCCAACCCGTGCAGGATGGGTTTGTGTGCGCCACACACGAAGCTGTTTTTCGTTTCCGACCACTAAGAATACTATACTAGAATGATATTCTGTGTCCAGAAAAGCCGTTTACGTTTGCTAGACGTCACCGTACGAATACCGTGTTGTCGTTAACGTTGAAGACAGCCTCGACCCGTGCAGGATGGGTTTGTGTGCGCCACACACGAAGCTGTTTTTCGTTTCCGACCGCTAAGAATACTATACTAGAATGATATTTTGTGTCCAGAAAAGCCGTTTACGTTTGCTAGACGTCACCGTACGAATACCGTACCCTGAGTATTAAGAGCTGAAGGAGACGACATACTGCATGCTACCGTGAGTTTCCGTGCATTCCAGATAATTTCCGTCAATATACATATTGTCCAGGTATAAGTAAACGTCGTTGCAGGGTTGTATTGCCGATCTGAGCATATTTTTCAAAAACCGATGAACGACATGTTTGACCGTCCACAGTGTGAAAATAAGCGCCGGACCTGTCCTGAACGATATATGATCTCTAGAGGCTCGTAGTCGTCAAACATACTTTTCCATGGATAAGTTTGACATATACAAACGGAAAATAATGACTAAGAGCTCATCTCCCCCCCAGAACATACTGTACGCATGGAAGTCGCTTACGCTGAAGAAAGCCGAGTGCTGTTATCCCGCGCGAATAGCATAATTGAAGGCAGCACTCGCCACATCTGATACCAATTTGTCACGGGCATACAAATGCATATACGAAGTTTCAGAGTAATCGGATACGAATCGATATATATCACAACCGGTGATTATGCAATACAGCCCGTGTTACGAAAACATTTTTATTCTGTAACAAAGCTCCCAAAGGAATCGTGTTTCATCACTATATAGCACAGGCTGTTCGGCTAGTTTCTCTCGTCACATGAATCCCTGTTTTTCCCCAACCTGCGCCGCCATAAATGTCATCTCTATTGTCATCTGTCACGGTATTGTACCAACACCGTTGATTCTGTCATAATCGTTCCTAATAATATTTCTATCGTTCACGATTCTGCCAGAGAGATAACATTTACTGATTTTGCATTCTTCATCCACGATCTCAGATTCCCTATCAATATTTCTCCCAATATGCCGGTAATCTGAATCGGATCCCCCTTCCGTGGGGGTAATTGGCAGTCTATCGTGCCCCCTGGCACACTGAGAGCAACGCCGAGTGCGAAGGGAGAGCCACGCCGAGAGCAAAGCGAGAGCCACACCGAGTGCCGACTGAGAGCCACGACAAGTGCAAAGTGAGAACCACACCGAGTGCCGAATGAGA
>LGRX02002394.1:0-11241 GCA_001247695.2 Cymbomonas tetramitiformis
AGTGGACAGTAGAGAGTTTCCAGCAAGTTTTGAACAGTGTTCTGAACACCAAATCCAACAGGGTCATCATCCACGCTGGAATCGTGACGGACACGTCAACGTGACGTCACCTCTCGA
Source organism: Cymbomonas tetramitiformis (assembly GCA_001247695.2). Taxonomy (NCBI): domain Eukaryota; kingdom Viridiplantae; phylum Chlorophyta; class Pyramimonadophyceae; order Pyramimonadales; family Pyramimonadaceae; genus Cymbomonas; species Cymbomonas tetramitiformis. The sequence continues at coordinate 118 of LGRX02002394.1, forward strand.
GTGTTCAGAACAGTGTTCAGAACAGAAATTTCTGATCACCTAACACTGACGAGGTGATCGGAAACTTTCGTTCTGAACACTCTACACTGTTCTGTACACGCTCCGGCGAGGAATTATGACACAGGTTCGCGAATTTTATTATGACACAGTTTTCGATGTACACGCGAGCGATTTTTGTACAGGCAAGCGATTTCTGTCATTTGTTGTCCATGTCATCCTGTTCGATTTGGTGTTCAGAAATAATAAAACATTTACGCTAGCAAAGGGGACAAAGTCCTGAGAGTGCGGTATCCCTGCAAAGCAGGCTAGTGAAAACACCAGGGGCTACTCCCTCTACTATAGCGCGCCCACAAAGGGGCTCAACCCACTTTTCAGCAGGGTGACATCTAGAGAAAAAGCTAGGCGCTAAGCAAAAAACTCTAGACGGAAGATGGAGAAGCAGCCATGGTCGGGTGAGTGGAGGGGTGGCTGAATCTGAGCGGTGGGGAAGGAAGTCGAAGAATCAAGGGGGTATTTGGAGACGTTGAGGAAGGGGGTCGGGGTGGGCGGGGGAGGGGGTGGTGGGGGAGGAGGAGGGGCTCTCCCTAGGGGACGGGGAACCATCTTGTATTGCAAGACTTTTGAAAATTACTGCAGAAGGGTTTGAAGAAAGTCGTTTGATTGCTGCACAGCTTCTGTTTCTGTCATGGTCTCACTGCTCGAGATGTCAACTGTATGCGGGTCAGTGTTTAAGGTGGTAGTGGTGTTTAACAGAAACACGTCTCGCCTACTTTTGGTGTGTTGTCTACAGATTCTTGAAAGTTTTTTGAGGAGAGGTTTAATCTTGCCACGGGGAACACCTATCGTGTTGAGGACAGTACCAAAAAGAGGAGGGAGGTATCCCATGAGTGTAAGTACTTTGGGCCATTTCACGGTGCTAATAAAGGGCTTTGAATTTGCGTTGGTGATTGTCGTGTCATGGTGACCACCATAATAATGCTCAGCATCACTCTGATGATAGGGAGGGTCTTGAGTGGGCCATGGGCAAAGCGAAGAAGGAAGTACTTTGTCGCTTTCGTTCATAACTTCATTCCAAATATCAGGGCTGACTCCTGTGTATTCTAGCCTCTTCTCCGTGACTCTGGACTTAGGAAGTACATTGAGGAACCATCTGGCAATCTTTTTCTGTGTGGGCCTCCAATCAAAGGCTGGTTGAGTATCACTGGGTGCACTGTCTATAGCTATGATAACGACATCCGAAAAGTCATCCTTATAGCATCCGCCACCTGGAAGAACGTAGGGGTCATCACCTGTCCAATAACCAGAACACTGTTCAAACTCCTTGCTGGAAACTCTCTAGTGATTAAGATACTCTGGGGGCCAGAGCCTTCGGATCGGCTATATTTATATGTTATGACTTAGGGTTTGTAACTGTCATGGAGTCCGAAGGGTCTCTGAGCTTCTAAAATGTAACAAACCTCGATGCTCGAATCATCGATCCTCGATCGCCGCGGCTCAGAGACTCCGGTTCCGGAGTAGTGATTAAGAAACAGTTTCAAACTGTCTCGTGCTTCCCAACACCGATTTATCTGCGTCCGATGACTGTGTACATGTAATTGTACCGTCAGATCGAACATAATTTTATACACAGTGTCTGGCGTAATTTTTGAGTCATCGTCGTCATCGAAAATGCACGTTTGATTAGGTCATGAAATTGCTGTATAAAGCCGGGCCGAGTTTCCATTACAGGAACACATGTGTCATTTGTCGGCTCTGTAGCCGTAGCCGATTAGAAAACTACGTCTGTGGGCACGCTCGTCACAGAAGTGCCCGTCCCGTGCCCCCTCCGCTCGCCTGCGCTGGGAAACTGCCCCACAACGACAAATAGTATCTCAATTTGAAGCAAGAAGTATCCTGCTCTCGTTTTATATATAAAATCATATGCAGTTTTTATCCGAAAATCAAAAGGAGTCCAAGCGGCAATGTTTTCGAAGCTTGGCTGTTTGCTCTTACTCCACAGACATGCTGTATGATATGTTAAGAATATTAAACGAAACTGCTTGTTGAATATGAACAGTGCGAGATGGCCTTCTTCGATGTCTCAGTTCTGTCAGTTCGCTGAGCTCCAACAATGCCCAATAACCGTCTAAACGTTTTTGTTGGGCTCACCACTCTCTGGCTTTGCGCCGTCGGTTCCAAGATAGACGCGACGGGCGGTGCATGGACGGAGTCTTCAGCCACCCCGTACGACGCGCCGAGGTTCTCCATCCTCGCTGCGCGCTTTATACACGAACTTTCTGCGCTGATTCCCACTTTCTCTGACGTAGATACAAATGGAGATGCTTCTCTCAATGGTCCTGAGTTCAGTAGAGCGATGGATTCTCTTCAGGTGATCCCCCCTCCACCCCCTTCCTTCTCAAATGCGCCCTTCGAACCTCGCGACCTGACCCTCTGACGGGCGCCTGCGGCCTCATGCGACCTTATCACCTCATCCGGGCATCTTCTATGGGCACGCGTCATAATGTATTTTGGACGAGCCTTGAATAAGCCGGCTTGCGGTTTCAAAGCTTTGCGAGGCGCTTGTCGCCTGCCCTGACAAACCTGAACCGAACGAACTACTGAAGCCGCACACGCCACGGGTTCAGCGTTCTTGCGCGTACGTGCGGCGATGACCCCAAAACATGTCGCTCCAGAGCGATCCAAGTCATGCGCTTCAGACAAACTCCAAGGGTCGGTCTCGGTCTTTCACGCCTATCCTTTGACCCCAAGGTGCGTGGGCATCTTTGACAGCGTTTTCTCTGTTTTCAGTGCGTTCGGACGTGGGCCTTGCAGACAAACTTGTGGCGCATTGCGAACCGGCATGAGATCCTCCTGAACCGAAGCGCGGCACCGCCACAAGGAACCAAGGTCTGAGCCGATCTGACTCCTTGCCTAGCTTCTCTGGCAGGCGAAAGCACCTCCGTTCTCAGCCATGCCATCGTTGTGCTAGATTTCTATGTGGGGTCAGCCCCGCTTCGGCTGCTGGGCCTCCCGTGTTGCGCATTGTGTCAGTTTCAGCTGACTGAGCAACAGTTCGGGGTTCGGGTCTGCGCAACAGACTGGGGAGCCCGCGCAGGGCTTGGGGCGAGTCGCCGACCGCGCCCTAATGCAGGAGGGCGACAGCAACACCTCCGGTGGGCGCGCCTGAAAGGCCGAGACTCCGACTGCGAAATCAAACCTGCACCGTTTGTCTGCTTTTGCAGCGCTTGTTTTGATATAGCTGCACCGAAAGGCGTGCGGTCCAACTGTACGTGTGTGTCGCGGCCAAGTTGAATTCTTGCCTCTTCGGGCTTTTGGAATGTGCGGGTGGCGATGGTGCACGTTGGGCTGTCTTATGTGCAGGCGTTGAGAGTTTTTGAGGTCCTGGCATATGTTATTGGCCGCATTGGAAATTCCTTTGCGCTAGACTTGAGCAGGACCTTCGGGTTGCGACCTTTGCGCGCTCGCTGTCGCTCGCCGCGGACGCGCGAGATCTCCCGCGGTGACTGATGCCTGAAGACAAAACGGGTTTTTGCCTGTGCAGGAGTGCCGCCTATGGCAGTGCTTCATTACGAGTTTGGCACTCGCTCCCTAGCAGCAGACACCTCGCTCAGCTCTGCCGGCTCCAGTTCCCCAGACTTGATCGATGTTGGCGATTTTTACGACGGCGCCTTCCCATATTGTGGCCCTGCACAAGAGTTCGAATTCGACGACGTCCTCCAACAGCATGTGCTGCGAATCGTCTACAACAAGGGCATTTATATTCCAGGTGGGGCTGGCGTCACCCATGCCTTTGGAGATCAAGTGGGGCTGGCGTCGCCCATGCCTCGGGGTGCAGGTGGGGCCGGCGTCACCCATGCCTCGGGGTGCAGGTGGGGCCGGCGTCACCCATGCCTCGGGGTGCAGGTGGGGCCGGCGTCACCCATGCCTCGGGGTGCAGGTTGGGCTGGCGTCACCCATGCCTTTGGAGATCAAGTGGGGCCGGCGTCACCCATGCCTCGGGATGCAGGTTGGGCCGGCGTCACCCATGCCTCGGGGTGCAGGTGGGGCCGGCGTCACCCATGCCTCGGGGTGCAGGTGGGGCTGAAGCCAGCCTGGATGAGGGCTTGGACACAGCGCAGCTTCGAATCATTGATTGGTCGCAGCTCAGCCTAACCTTGGGGACTGCTTATGCGGGAGCGGCAACCAGCGCTGAATGCAACACCTGCTCTGCGCGGTTGCCCCGGTGTGGCGGCGTGCCACGTGGACCGTGACTTGCACGAGCCTGACGGAGGCCTCCCTTGTTGGTGTCAGATATCGGCGCTGTGTTGCGCACCGGTGACGCCACGGAGTACTCGGTGCGCCTCACCGTGAAATTTGACAAGCCAGCAAACAGCAGCGAAGGTTCCTGGCAGCACCTCTCGCGCATCTTGAATGTCAACTCGGCCTCGCCCGATCGCGGGCTCTACTTGCACCAGGGCTCTCCTTGGATTTCCTTGGACAACCCCCCCACATGGCCTCTGGTCCCTGCTGGGGAGTGGATCAACCTCACAGTCACCACATCTCCGGCGCGGGTGACAACGGTGTACATCGACGGAGGAGAGGAGTTGTCCGGGCATACACTCTTGTGGGACAACGCATCTGATTGGGAGCAGGGAATGCGCATCGCGGACGACCACATGCTGTTCTTCAACGATGATGGTGTGGAATACTGCGAGGTGAACAGCACTCTTGACAACGTCGTGCACGTGAAGAGCATCGCTGTGTACGACACCGAGCTCGACGCGGAGCAGGTCGCCTCTCTCGAGGGTGAGCCCCGGGTCTGGCCGGCGGTTGCGGGCAGACGTAGAGATTGCCACGTGGCAGGATGTGGGCCATCGCCCGGCTCCTCCCCACAAGCTCGGCACCCGCCCACCGAGCCCCTGTAATGCCAAGGACCAGTGCGAAGGTGCAACAAAGATGCCAGCTCAGCGGGGGGACTGCTGTGACGTCCCCGCCCCCCCTGCAGGGGTGTTGTGATGGAACCTGAGTGCAGTGGTGTTGTGATGGCCATGTGCAAGGGTGTTGTGATGGCCCTGTGCGGGGGTGTTGTGATGGCCCTGTGTGGGGTTGTTGTGATGGCCTGTGTGGGGTTGTTGTGATGGCCCTGTGCGGGGGTGTTGTGATGGCGTTGCCCCTGTGCAAATGGGTGTGATGGCGCTGCTTTACGAGGATGTTGTGACAGCTCTGCTGATGTGCGAGGATGGTTGCGAGGGTGGTCTTGGCTTCTTCTCAGCGTGTGCGCGTGCTCATTGGATAGACGTGGCTTGGGCATCGATTTAGGCTGACAGGGCTCAATATGGGCGTGGCATTGGTTTCTGCCAGATGTCGCCCCTTCGCCTCCCGCGCCACCCCCGCCTCCCATGCACTTCATCGTTAGCACAGGGGGCTGCGTTGCCGTCGGATCGTGCTTAACGAGCCCGAACTATCCTGAAGACTATCCCCCCAATCACGAATGTGTCGCAAGGGTGTCGCAAGCAGCGACCCTGGTTGTGGGCGCGTCATTCAATATGGAAATGCTCTACGACTACTTCTACGTGGATGACGCGGAATTCTCGGGGGAACTGCCCGCTGGCGAGGTCCTGGGCACTGTTGGTGGTGCAACCTCCATACAATTCAAAAGCGATCGAGCATATGAGTTCAGCGGGTTCGAAGTGTGCCTGACCGATCTTTCACCCCCCCCACCTTTCTACCCGCCGTTCAACTCCGGAGTCGGGTTTGAGCTTGCGGGCACCGGATGCAACCTGGCGGACGACGGGATGTGTTTTCAGACAACACTTGATAGCGAGGGCCTGTACTCTAACAATGTGAATTGCGAAGTGGCCGCGGCGCAGCACGGCTATCTCCATGTCGTGGAGTTCCACACAGAGAGTGACTACGACTTTTTCAACCTTGACGCCTCTAAGTACTCTGGCGAACTTGTGGCCAATGGGGTGACGCTGACGGGCACCCTCCTTCAAGGCTTGGAGATTTTCCCTGATACAGCCATGTCCTTCACCAGCGACGGCAGCGTGCGGGAACCCGGGATTTATATTTGTTTGGTGGCGTTTATGCCTCCGGCCCCACCCTCGCCCAACTATCTGCCACCGCCACCGTTACCACCCGCCCCCATTCCTATGATGCCACCGATGGGTCCCCCCTGCCTCCGCCGTCGCCACTCCCGCCGCTGCCCCCGCCATACAACGGCAGTGCAGCGTACACCGCTGAGGCAATTTGTCAGGACTTGTGCGTAGGATTCAGCTACGACGGCTTCTGCGACGATGGCGGCCTGGGCTCGGCCACCAGCTGGTGCGAGTGCGGCGCCGACTGCTGGGACTGCGGCACACGCTCCGTTGAAACATGCGGCCCTGGTGCGCCCGGCCACAAATTCCAAAAACCACCCCAAACACGAAAGAGACCGCTGGGACTGCAGCGCCGCTTTCTCAGAGGAGACATCTGGACCCGTTGAGCTTGGCTGTACATCGGAAACTCTGAGCATCCTAAACTGACTGCTCCCCCGGGCATGCCCCACCGTGGATCCTAACACCTAGACACGCTAAACCTAGATTGACTGCTGGGACCCTGTCGAGACAGAATGACCCGCTGCACCCAGCCACTGCTGCCCACAGCATTTTCCCTGCTCGACGATGCTCGGCGCGTGGCAGCGACTTTGGCACCCGCAGATTCTCCCTTCCCACTCGCTGGCATTCGCGGCACGGCCCTGTCGCCTCCTTGCCTCAGCACCAAAGTGCTGTGTGGTGCAAAGCGTATACAGCCTACAGGTAGGCAGAGTAGCTGCAACGCCAGGCGGGCCCCGGGGTCCCCTGCCAACGTTTGGCATCGTTGCGAATTGAATGCGAGCGGAAATCCTAAAAGGCTCAGCTTGAAATCGACACGGCAATCAACGGCCGGTCAGCGCCTTTTCTTAGAGGTGCTTGCAGCCGGGTGACCCTGCGGCCCTCCACTAATGACCTCATGACAGGTAGGTGGCAGGTGCTGTGACCACGGAGGGAGTGTTGTGTGGAGGGTTGGGGAAGTGCATGGAAGGTGGCTTTGTGTCAGCGCTTGCAGCGGCGTGTGTCGTCGCCTGTCGATCTCCTGCTGTGGCACGTGTTGGGCTGCGACAAGGTAGCAAGGGTGGGGCACGGTGCGGCGGCTGCAGGCTGTTTCACGGACGGCCAGTACGGCACTGCCAGGGCGCTCTCAGCTTGCAAATTCCCATTCACCATCTACGGAGTGAACTACACCACGTGCACCCATGACTTCTTCGAGAACACGGCAGAGTACGGCTGGTGCATCACCACCGACGGCCAATGGGGGTCCTGCGAGGCCTCCTGTTTTGAGCACCCCCCGCCTCAGCCTCTGCCCCCCACCAGCCCACCTTCCGACGCCATGCGCGTTCTCAACAACGGCTCCCTGGCGGTGATCGAGGACAGAGCAGCGAGCTTCGGGGAGCTCTCGGAAGCACTCTTGAACGCCACTGTCACCACCATACTGCTCTACACGAACGTGTCCCTCGCCGACGCCCTGCCAGCCATCAACCGGTCGCTTGAAATTTGGGGCGAGTGCGGCGGGGAGCCTCCAGACGGCGACCAGCTCCTGAATACCACGACCTGTACCTCCGCATCGCATGCGGCCGGGAGCCTGCCGACCCTGTGCGAGCTGGACGGCCGCAGCGAGCATCGGCATTTTCTCACCAGGGAGGGGCGCTGGACTTTGGTGCTGAGACGGCTGGTGCTGCGCGATGGGCTGGTGAAGAACGAGGATGGCGGCGCACTGTACCTCGCGCGGGGCTGGGAGGTGCTGCTGCAGGACTGCCGCCTGCTGGGCAACTCCGCCCGCAGCGGCCGATGCGAGAATACATGCGACCATACCCATGACATGTGTGACGACGGGGGGCCGGGGGCATCATACACACTTGGAGGCAGTGGCCATTGCGCTCTCGGGACTGACTGCAGGGACTGCGGCACGCGCTTCCCCGGGGGCCGCGGCGGGGCGGTGTACATGGAGACGAACACCTCGCTCACCCTCCAGAATTCCTCCGTGGAGGGCGCCTACGCCAGGAACTTTGGCGGGGCCATCTACGCGGATGTGGAGTCCCTGGTGCACGTGGAGGACTCCCTGATCCAGCGGATCGGTACCGGGAAGTCGGACTGCGTGAACAATGCGTCATACAGGTGCCAGGCCCGCCTGCCTCACAGAGGGCGGGTGGCAGCGAGTCCCGATGCTTAGGCTGCCGAGCCTGCTCTGCGCCAGGAATACGAGCCGCAGTCGTGCTGGTCATTTCCGAGAGGAGCGGATCACGATATCGTGGTCCGTGCCTGAGAAGGATGACGTGGTCGTTGGTCAGCCAACCGATGCCTCGGAGACCGTTCTCTTTCGGCCCTCGGAAATGCGTGGGGCGGATCACTGATGTCACTGATCCAGCGGTGTGCTGCGACTTGATCCAGCGGTGCGCTGCGCACGTGGCGCGGAGCAGAGTGCACATTCTGCAGGAGCCACTGAACGAGTGAGTGGAGGGAGAGCGCCGCTGCACGAAGCGTGCTGATTGATGAAACGCGGTGTGGCAATTGCGGCGCGGATTAGTGTCGTGTTTGGCGAGACTGCCTTGCGTGGAGAGCGTTTCAGGCGGCCCTCTCATTCCGGATGTGCTCTGCAGCGTCTGCGTGTGACGCTGCGTATGTGCGGGGCGGACGTGGCCCGGGGAGACGTCTACAGGTGGCGCGACGCGACGGACAGCACGGAGCATGACTGCGACGGAACGCTGCAGCGGCTGACGTCGCACGCGCAGAACTGGACAAGGCACATGGCGCACAAATGCGATATGGTGGTGCAGGAACTGGAGCATGTCGGACTGGCGCATCTGTTCAGCACCGAAGAGGAAGAGCGCTTTATGCAGCTTTGCCCACTTACATGCGGCATTTGCATCAACGGTGGTTGCACCGACACCTGCTTATTTGCCAACAACGAGATCTGTGAGGATGGTGGGGACGGAACAACGGTCCGTGACGTACTCCGCCGCTCCCTTCCAAGATCTCTGCTCACTAGCCTAGCCGCCTGCCTGCCTTGGCCACCGGGGGCATCGCCTGGGCGGGCCACAGCAGGGCTCCTCTGCCAAGCATATGCCGAGTGGCAGGCCTGTGTGTGGGCATGCTGTGCAACGCGCCTCTCTTCGGCTTCTTGCTGCGTTTCCTGAAAGCCACACGCATTCGGTAAACCCTATTCGCTTGACCGAGCTTTCATCTCGGCATCAAGAAGCTCGCCTGCATAGAACCTGTTTGGAAGAAGACTGGAACACGAAAAGTCGCAAGGCGTCAGGCGGGGGGCGTTGAGGGCCGCAAGTGCCTCGGGGGGTGTGGGCTGTCTCAGAGCGATTCGTTTTCGGTTGGGAATCGCTGCGAGCTCGGTACGGACTGCACGGATTGCGGAGAGCGGGGCAGCGACGGTGGAGGGCTGTACGTTGCCAAGCGCGCGCAGCTCCACTTGATGCACAGTACCGTGTCGCACGCCACGGTGGACCGGCGTGGTGGAGGCATACATGCCGAGGAACAGACCGTAGTGACCTTGACCGGGAGCGTCATCACGCAGAACACAGCCAGATCTGGCGGTGGAGTATTTGCACAGGTGGCGCCCCAATGCTAGTGATGCATGCTGGCACAAGGCTTTAGGTGCGATTCGTTGGACAGACAGCGGTGGGGGAAAATCACCAACTATTCTCGTATGTGCTCTCACCTGGAGTCCATCCGGTGACTTTCCGGCTGTCCCCGGTGGCTGACCTACCTGGAGTCCATCCGGTGACTTTCCGGCTGTCCCCGGTGGCTGACCTACCTGGAGTCCATCCGGTGACTTTCCGGCTGTCCACGGTGGCTGACCTACCTGCAGTCCATCCGGTGACTTTCCGGCTGTCCCCGACGGCTGACCTACCTGCAGTCCATCCGGTGACTTTCTGCTGCTGACCTCATGCCATGAGTGCAGCTGTAAAGTTGCTGAATGCCTCTCGTCGGTGGGCCGGCTTTTGTGGGCTGATCTCATGCCGCTCAGTGTATGGCTTATCCACGTGCGTGTGTGTGCTGGAGATGCAGTCGTTGTTTTGGTCCAGTACACCTTTGCTGCTGCAGTGGTAGTGGGGCAGCTATGCTTTGAATGTCCATCACCTGTGTCACACGGCCTGTATGACAGGGTTCAAGCCTCTGTTCAGCTAGGTCCACATCTCACCGGGCGGATACAGGTGTCGGCAGATCCCTGACGAGCGTAAATGTTTGGACTCGGAATCACGGTCGGGTGCATGTTGCATGCCACGAGTGATTGGGCACCGAGCAGGCTGTTGGTGTGCTTTGCTTGATGCGATGCTCTGGGCCTTCGGGCGCTCCTCACGTCTCTCAGTGTGTGTGTGAGGTTGACGAAGATGGCTGATGGCTGACGGCGAACAGCGTGACAGTGCACTCCAGGCAGCTGACGGTAAGTGTGCAAATCGACAGGCGGGGGCCGCGATTACACTTCGTGCAGCAAGCTCGCTGTCACACAACTCCGCTGTGATTGGTGGTGCCGGGATTCTCCTCGGAGACAATGCCAGCGGTTCGGAGATCGCTGCGATGGAGGTCCTGGAGGCCAGCATGGTGGACAATAACACGTGCGAGCGAGGCTCCGGGGGAGGCATGTGGCTCGGGAAGCACTCCTCGGCGGCCTTTGGAGGGGGCAGCAGCCTCTCTTGGAATGAGGCAGCAGCAGACGGCGGGGGAGTGTACGCCGATGAGGGGGCAAGCCTGGCGATAAGCGGCAGCCAGGTGGATGGCAATGTGGCGGAGCTGGGGGCAGGGGTACGCGGGGTGGGGATGAAGTTTCTGTTGGTAAGCGAGGGCAGCTTCTTCCGGCGGAACCAGGCGCGGGGCAGCGGAGGGTGCGTGCATCTGACGGACGCGCACGCGAGAACCCAGATGGGCTTGGACGCAAGCGAGTTCTCCAACAACAGCGCCGGGCAAAACGGCGGGTGCATTTTCCTGGATGACATGTCCGTTGCCACCGCTACGGTGCAGAATCAGATGCTTATCACGGGGAACACTGCCGGTGAGGCTCTTCCTTAAGTGCCCCTGAGCCCCCATGGCCATATGCCACGTGGCCCCTTCGTGCCCA
>LGRX02002395.1:0-28191 GCA_001247695.2 Cymbomonas tetramitiformis
CTCAAGAAACGCCAATTGGTCCTTTTGGACTTCTTTGTGAAGGCCGCATATGTAAACGTGACAGATGTAAGTTAGGGCGGATTGTACGACGGCGTCGTACATGCCTGTGGCTGTCCACTCGGTGTTTGCAAGACGTACCAGGCGCGGTAGATCCCGTACACCACCGGGGTTCATCGCTAACGATTTTTGCGTTGCAAGTATCGTAACCCAATTAGCTCTCGAAACTGTGACGTCGTCAACTATGTCAGCACCGGTGGTTTGGCTAGTTGATCCTTCGTTGCTTACGTATATCCTTGGCGCTCGGGCAGCGCCCGTGAGCGTGCTTAGGGAGGCAGTGGAATTGTGTCTTACATCAAGGGACATGCGCATGTTTGCAGCGGGTAGCTTCGGATTCGGGGCCGCGTGCGTATAACCGCTTTTTGATGTGCCTACACGGAAGAAGGTCATCGGATAATTAACCACTGTCATATAAAACCTTTGCAGGTTATCCCACGAAACGTTTGCCTGCCCAAATTGCTCACTCAAAATTTCAAAAGAAATTTTAAAATACATTTGAGTTACGGGGTTTGTTGAGGTGACTGCGCTTGTCACCGCTTTGCCGTCATATATCGCGATGGGTTCGGTTATATACATTTCGGAGCTTGCCGAACCAACAAGATCAATAGCCTCAATCGTAAAATCAAGGTAACTGGCTACACGTGCTGCGTCTCGTTTGAGTATAACCTTTAACTCAGCATCATGATTATGAAAATCAGGATCAAAACCGTGGGCAAGTGCAACTTCACGGACATTTATCTCGTACGTCCTTTTTCTTTGTAGCAGAAGGTCCGGCCCTACTAGCTTTGGAACCTTTAGCTTTACCTTTACCTTTCGGCGAAAATAATGTTGTGTGCTTGACCGACATCGTTGAACAAACAGGGAGGAGCTAAAATAGTGTGAAGTGTGTAGTTACTGAATACGGCGATCACGGACTGTCGCGCGCTCGTCATCTAGTTCACCAGGGTCTGGTGTATCTATACGCTTAGTCGACACGTTTTAGCAAAAGTTGGTAAGTATCGGTTTTGTTGTCGTAAATCCACCCTGGCATAACCTGTATACCCACCTGAGTTTTGACGTACAGCGCGCCCCTTATTTGAGGGATTGAGACGCGAGGCATGCAAATGACATGGCAGACCACAAGCGCAGTCCCGGCGTGGACGGTCGCAGTTGCAGACGAGTCGTAGAAACGGAGGAGGCAAGTTTTTCGGCGCCGTTGTTCAAGTTCCCAGTGGTGCGATCGGAACAACAAATTCGTTGCGAAACGTACGCCCCTTCCTACGACGATGTAACCTTAGGTCGTAACCTGTATATGAGCGTGCGCCCGAGTGACGCCAACTCCGCTTGCTGCGCCACCTGATCGTGCACGACGCCGTCCACGATGGGCACCAAGCAGCGCGCGCGCGTTCCGCACACCCGCAAACGTTCTGCGTCGGTGAGTGCTCGCGTAGAGAAAAAAAAAGTCGACGTGGCGCCGGAGAACATCGAGGGGCTTTTGGCTGACCCGCTCACACGTTCGATCACGTAACCCACCGCAGCACATACGCGGGCCAGGACCCAGGCGTCGCAGATTCCGTATTCGTAATATTCGTGTGCTTGCCGCCGCGTGTGCGATGTTACACGTTGCATTGCGACGGTTTCTGCTATCTCCAGCAACTCTGCCCGTCTGTGGGCACCAGGAATATGTGCGAGGCTGTGTATCATGGACTCCAGCGTAAAAAATTTGGCTTGTTTTCCCCTGCCTCTGTGTTTTTTGCGCGTCATGCTGCGAAGGGCGGTGACCGAGAGCTGTGAGATAGCTGTAAGGCGCCGTTGTCAAGATGCGAGTGAGAGCGGTGTATTTTACCGCGGCTCTACGGACCAGGACTGGCCAAAAGCGCGGGCGCGCCCGTCGTTCGCCCCACATCGTCTCGTCGTGGTGAGCCGGGTGACCGCTTCGATCATCCAACTATCGCGGAATCTGCTTCGCATGTGTATATCGTCCCGCCCTATCTTAAAACGAAGCGCGTTCTGGAGCACCCGGAGCTGAACTGGCTTAAGACGTCGATCGCGCGTACCGCTCCGCCTGTCGGACAAGCGACGTAAAGCGTAGCATGCGGTTGAACGCGGCGTTCGCCATCCTAAAGAGCGCTTGTTGCGTGGTATCTACGGCGGTGAGGCACGAATCAGGTGCTGCTAATCCGCGCTAACACGACGCTTGTCGACTGCTGTCGTTGGCCGCACTCGCGATGGGTCGCTAGTACTTGTTTGACGTCCAACCTGAAATCCTGAATTGTCGAAACGTCGCTGGTTAATCGAATTATATATACCTCACTCGTGTTGTTACCAACTTCGTTTGCGTGTATACGCAGTAAAGCAGACCGTAGTGAAATTGAAAAAATTATCAATCTGTCTGGGATGTTTGCACTTGATGCGACAAGCCTGAGTTTTTTTAAACGGTCTTTGGCGTGTTTGCTCTTGTACGTGACATTCTTCGTGCTGACGTCCGTTTACATCAGTGAAATACACGCCCGATATCAACACCGCGTACAGGCCGACCACGAGGCCATCGGTGAGACGGCCATGCGCATGAATGCGTACTGCGGTATGCTCTTAGTGGATCTCAACGATACCTACTTACTGCACGCCCTTACTTATTACGACGCGCTGAACTCGGTTGGCTTTTATAAGCTTACGTCCTCGCCGCTCGGCCGCGCGCGGCACGCGCATTGGCGGATTGATGATATTATTGGGGATCTAAATTACTGTATCAGTAACACACCTCTGGATGAAATTACGCACGGTGTGATGACTAAATACCACACGTATTTTCTGCAGCATCCCAACACCACCGATGCCTTAGCTCTCCAGAAATACATAAAAAACGAATTCTTTTCACTTACGGTCGAAGAAATTCACCACGTAAACAACGTACGCATCACCTTTAGGATCGATCAAAACACCATCCACACGCAGACGGAGGAGCATGAGGAGAACACGATCGAGAATTCGTCTCGTTCGCGTCGTCTGCTGATCGTACAAAACATATGCTCGTCGCTGTATCTTATTTTGGTGTTCACACCGGTGTGGGCTTTGGAGGTATACAAGTTGCACCAGGAACAGTTGAATACGCGGATGCAGGGTTGTCGGAGACTGCTGCACGATCTGAAAACACCGATCGCTTGTATCCAAGCCTTGATACGTGACGAAACCGGAATCGTCAAAACGATGTCCACCATATTGACCAACAGGATTCTTACGATAAACGCGATCGAAATCTTACCTAACTACAAGGTCGTTTGTCTTCGTCGTTATTTCGATAACGTGTACAATCTGTACAGACCGATGATCGACGCGATACCGAACGTGGAATTCGAATACCGCAACCACCTGCACGCGGGAGAGTGCGTGTACTTGGACGAGGACTGGACGATGAGATGCATCGAAAATTGTTTGGCGAACTCTATCAAATTCACGACAGTCGGTTATGTCAGATTACAAATATCGAGAACGCAAGAACAGCTGTCGATTGAGATAGACGACACCGGAAAGGGCATACCGCGCGCGCAACGTTTGTCCATCGTGAAGGATTGGATACAATTGCAGCAGCATTCGGGCGGGATGGGTTTGGGACTGTCGACGGTCAGTACGTATCTGGACAAGATCAAAGGATCACTACAGATCGTGGACAACCCGGATTTTCCTGACGGTTCAAAAGGTATCAGAATCCGAATGGTGTTACCGTACAAAGAGCCCGATTACGAAACGGCGGGACATGACGTGTCCGAATGCGCGGCGTCGTCGAACCCGGATCACGAAAACGCGCAGAGCGCGCGCGGGGAGCAAAACCGGCCTTCGTTAAAGTTGTTACTCGTGGAGGATGACAGGATACAAAGAATGATATTGAAAGCAAAGCTGCTCAAAACTGGCGTGTACGAGGTCACGGAGGCGGTCGACGGATCCGACGCTTTGACGAAATGCAAAGGCACAAAATTCGATAGTCTGTTGACGGATAAATCGATGCCCGTCATGGATGGGTTGACGTTTCTGCGGCGGTTGAATAAATCCACGAACAAGCCTTCGTTATGTGTGATGTATTCCGCGGACTGTATCGATACGGAAACCAAAAGATTAAAGAAAGAACTCGAGATCGACTCCATATGGGACAAGACGGAAGGGGTCGATCGGATTGTTGAACACATGGTCCTACAAGATCGGAAGAGATATTTCATCGTGTGATTCGGAATGGTGGAGTGATCGGGTTTCTTGTTGTGCAAAACAGCTTGTGGGTGGTAGAGCCGCTCTCGGTAAAACTAAAATGAGTGCGTGCCTGATAGACCGATAATGCTCACGCCTGACCTCAGTTGGGTTTCTCGGTAACCTCCATTTCTCATCATGATCGGAACCGTCATAACGACATAGCGGGCTTTGTGTTAGGGCGTGTGTCGGTACACACTCTGTGTGCATGGTTTTCAAACAATGTCGACACATGACCTTGTCAAGGTCGGTACACACGGCGATATCGATCGTGCAATACTTATTTCGTTTTTTTGCGCGTACCATTTTGCTCGACACCGAGCCACGCGCAAGCCCGCGCGTCCATGTCCACGTTTTACGATCGGTCCAGCCCGCGCGGCCATATCCGACGGTCCACGTTCGCGGATTGTTATCGACCGTCGGATCTTTTTGGGTCTAGTTCAAGGGCGGCCACGAAGTAGTACCGTGCATACCGCCAGAGCGTGCTTCGTTGCCATCATAAATACCAGACCTGCCGCTCGGCGTTGTCATTTCTATTCACTCCAAAACAGTGCATTGTACCTTTGTCAAAATGTCCTCTTCCGATACCTCCGGGAGTGAGAGTGAAAAACATCACGGCGCACCGCTTAAAGAAGACCGTGCCTCGAATAAACAGTTGGTGCTGTACGAGGCAACCGAAAAGAAGCGACCGTCGAAACGGGTAGAGCGAGATCAAGGACGCATCTGCAAGACGAAAAGAGTGAAGAAACGTAAAATTAAACAGTTGATGGCCCTGGCCGCACAGTTGGGCAACAGCTCTTCGGAAACCGAGGAAGATTCGTCGGGAGAAGCTGACTCGGACACGGATGGCCGCAGCGCGTACTCTAGTGGGCCGTACTTTGAATTGATGCACGACTTGTTGGAATACGTGAACCAAGTTGAGGAGGTTAAGGCAGAATCGCTGCTGGAAATCGCTGAAATCGGTGAAAAATGCAGATTTCTATGGATTTTCCTGGATACGCACTGCAACTTTGACCTCGACGAGCAACAGTTTCGGGACGAGGCAAGCCGTAAGCGCTTTAAGGCAACGGTGCATATGTTTCAACCCCATTTTGGTTGCCGCGTGTATCACGGCTTGGTGCCGGTTACGTATCGCCCCAAAAACGTCAGTTGGCGAAGGAAGGCATTGGTGCCACCGTGCTGCTGGTTTCCCTGAGTGTTTTGTGCAAAACCACCTACGATTCCGCTACGAGTGGGCCACCGAGACACCGCTTCCAACTTCAACGTGCTTCAGCTCCACGACCTGATGTTTTTTCCGACGCTGGTGGCAGACACGCTTTCGATAGTGCCTCGCCACCTTTGCTTCCAAAGCGACAAAGGCAGCCACAGCAGATCCTAGCAAGTTATTAGTAGATTATTGAAAACTGTAAGCCTACCGACCCGCTGCGTGCGGGTAGCAAACTCCTTATAAGGTTTATTTGTACAATTGTAACCTATTTTTCTTTCGTCCTTGCATTCCTTTGCCGGGTGTGCGTATTAGTGCCATGTGCAAATTCCAATGCACAAGCGACAACAGGTCAGGTTGTTCGAACATAGGTTTTAAATGTGGTTGTTGTTGCTTTTTCCACCGCCAGACTCGCCTAATGCTTGACCCCCATTGCATCTTGCCCATAAACACTTACACACTTTTCTACAGCAAGAAAATAAACACGTAACATATACCAGTCCGCAATGACGACAACTTTTAATATACAAACGACTAGTGGCTGGTTGTAAAGTTTATCTCAACAAATTATAAAAGGGCATCCACACAACTGCAAGCGGTACAGAGATCCTCAAAACGCCCGGTGGGTCGGTGCAGCTATATAAAGTTGTTAAATAATCTGTCAAAGCTAAATGATTTTAATTTTAGGATGAAAAGCAAGTTTCCAGTTATGTGGAAGCCACGCTTCACCAAAGCGTTTCCGCAAATGTTCGTTCGCTTGCATCGTCCTGTCGTAGAGCGTCCGCGCCAGCAGCTTCCGCGCAAACTGACCGTTGTCGAAAAACCACCCTTCCCGCTTCCGTTTCTCGCTCTCCCGGCAGGCTTTGCGTACGTGATAAGACGTGTATACGGCCGATGGTGGTGAGACGCAGCTGTCGCACAAGGTCCGCACTAGCGTTTGCTGCCGCAACCGAACGTCTTCACGCAGATTTGGGAACCGCGTAAAGGCAGAGTGCGCTTCGTGCAGAAATATGCGCTTACAGTCATCAAAACGCAACTGCGGCGAGTGTTTTGTTAATTTCAAGAAATCGCACACGACTCTCAGCACGGTCACTCGGGCGTCGCAGAGGGTTTTTACGGCCTCGACCATGTCGGCCGAGGTGGCGACGGTCGCGCATAGCTCGACTGTTTCCTGGTACTTCGTCCCGAAGCCGAGCAAACACATTTTTAAAAGTGCACGCGGCGGGAGACAACCTGAAGGGCCGACGAAACTTTGGCCCACGTTGAACGCTAGCGCCTGTGAAAGTTTCATCTTGTCCGCGGACAATAATCGATCGTACCGAAAAGCCCGGTAAAACCAAGGGCAAGCGTAAGCCAATATACGAATCTGCGTGATGTTCAGAAGGCAAAGAATGTGTGCCTTCCACACTTCCATGGGAAGACGATCGCCCAAAGCTACGGAACGTCGCGGTGGCGGCATGCTGCTGTTCGTTATGGCGAAATATGAATCTGGGTGATGATGGTGAGCGCTTTTATAAACCGCTCGGAAACTCAAAAAGTGGATGTCGCGCGACATCGGCCACTAACTCGAAACGATCTAACGGTCGAGAGTAACCCGTGCATTGCGATGTCCAGGATCGACGACGACGAAGCTGTGTGCGGCTATCTGGCGGTCGTGCTCAAGGGTAAGCTGAACGTGTTCCGTGTACCGCATCGTGCGATGCGCACAAACGGTGTCGTGTAATCGCGAATCCGTGCGTTGATCGTGGGTGCATATTCGTATGAATATGTCGACACGTGTTATCATGTTTGAGCTGTGCCAATAAAAATGCGACTAGGACTTTGCGAAGATAGTTTAAAAAAAAAACCAAATACAAGTTGCGAAGTACAAAAACCGAGTTGCTCAAAACCAAGAACCAGCCGCAAGCGGATGCAAAGATACGCGCACAAATACAAACATTAATTCAAGAACTGTCAGTTGGTATCGCGATAAACATGTCTGTATTCAAAGGCAAGACATTTTCAGGAGAGACGCCGGAACTCGTTTCGCGTTACCTGTCAGACAAACGGGATTTGCAAAATCTCTGCCACTTTGTACGGATTCGACCACTGCAAGACGACGAAAACACCGCCGATTGCTCCCCAGGCTTGTGCGTCCTACCGGAAGCAACGACGACCTTAGACAAGACGGTCCGACCCAAAACGTGTAGAGATTCGCAGGGCGCGGTCGTTTACACAAACGACTACTGCGAAACGTACCTGGCAAATCAGTGCCTGTACTTTATGCGTTTATGCGCAATACATTTGCAAGAAAGCGACTATACATATATCAAACAGCTAGGAGGGTACATTTTTGCGCAAGCCCTAATTTTGTGCGAAGCCTTTGATGGTTCTTACAGCGAAATTCACCAATTAGACCTAATAACGAACCAAAAACCTTCGGAGCAAAGACATCTCTTACGAGCGCAGGAGATATGCGAAATGGAATGCCTAAAATATCCTCGCGTCAGGGCGGCCGCTCAAAGATACTACGATAGCTTGTATATCCCAGTATACGAAAGAGTCAACCATTTACGGTTACGTTTACCTTCGGTTACAAGATTTGACGGCTACACCTTTTTGGAAGTTCTTAGGGATTTTCTGCGTTCTTATCATATCTCCCCCTTCAGACAAGATTATATTGCATTGCAGGCGTTAGAAATCAATAATTACTATCGATTTTTACACACGTTCCTTAAGCCGCTCGTAAGTTCGTTGAACATCGCCGCCATCGAAACACGTACAGGCTTCACTAAGGGTCACATCGAAAGAGTGATTCATTTCGCAGCGCTTAGTTTTATGCGCCTTATGGAGGAGGATGAATGGGATATTGTAATATGGTATACGACTAGTATGTACACGGATGCATACGCTGTGCACCTCAAACACAAACTCCTGGACAATAACGAAGACACGCAGGACACGGTCTTGGACCACTTCCAACAGATTGTAGATTCACCGAAAAAACTATTACACGAACTCGTCGTTCATGAGTACGAGAGACAAGAACAACCCGAGAACAGACATTACGATATTATTGACGAGGAGGTGAACGTCTTATGGACTGAAATTTCTGACGACTGGACGGTTGTAGTTGCAGAAATGTTTAGTCTTTTGGAAGGTAGTATAGATACTATTGGAAGAGCTAAGAACGAACTTGAAATAACTTTATTTGTTTGAAGAAGGCCGCAAGTTCACGTCTGTACAATCCGCAGCTTGGCCGTTTTAGATGTTCCACATGTGGCAGTATGTTGAGCACGCTGCAAAACCTGATCCTGAATTGATTGAATGTAAATTTGAATTGTGTACTGTTAAAAAAATTGTGTTCACATTTCACAAACGTCCATATCCTCCCAAACATTGCCTTCATAATACTCCTCGATTTTAGCTGTTAGGGCCCGCTTGCAAAAAAGTATAAACTCTGAAACTTGAAATTTAATATCTGTACCCACTTCTGTTTTCTAGTTTTTTCGTGTAGGATCTCTTTGAACTTATTATGAATGTCTTTAATTACTTGATGGCGGTCGTGCTCAAGGGTAAGCTGAACGTGTTCCGTGTACCGCATCGTGCGATGCGCACAATCGGTGTCGTGTAATTGCGAATCCGTGCGTTGATCGTGGGTGCGTATTCGTATAACTCTATGACGGTTTGCCCTCCAATTCTGGGGGGGGGAAGCCCAGGGGTAGTGATTCAGCTGCATTGTGCGAGCTGTAGCGTAGGCCCAATGGCCGTATTTCGGTGCACAGGGGTCAAGCAAGTACCTTGGGGTAATTTGCACGCCGGGGGGCTAAGGGGGGCGAGAAGAGCCTGCAAAACTTTTGCAGGAATTTCGGGGGTTAGTCATAGAGGTCCAGAGGGGATAGTGCAAAGCCGCCATCTTTCACGCGAGAGGTAAACTATAAATGACCTATTCGGCGGCGGCCAGTCGTTTAAAGCTGCAACAAAATAACGGTACTGTATAGGTGTACGCGATTTATTATCTACGGTTCTCGTACGAATGACTCGTGTACGCCGCACGATTTGATTTTTTGATCTGACGTATCGCAAAAATTTTGTCAATATTTGCACTGTCGTCATACAACTTGAATAAAGTAAGCAAGACCAAAACTATTCCTTTATTTTCTGAATCCCTATGGAGGAGCCACGGAAACAATCAGCAGTCGAGAAAGATTTGGAAAAAGGTAAAGAGATTAAATTATTACACTTACTACAGATGGTAGAAGAACTGTCTTCATTACTTTCGCCACGAGATATATTTGCCCTTTTCCTTTTGAACAAGTCTTCTTTAAAGTATTACCTTGAGGAAATGTTTTCATTAGAAAAAGCGCAAAAGCAGTTTTCATTAGAACAAGAGCTAAAGCAATGTGCTGAGGAAGAACGAGTTGAGGTTGCGTCGCTGATTATGCCGGCCGGTCCGTGCGGTGGAGGAGTCGAGTCTTCCAAAGGAATGGCGGACAGGGAAAAGGAGGCAGTAAAAAATTACTATAAGAATGCTTGTACACCGCTGGGTCAATTTGCGACCGCGTGTTTCAACGCAGCCCTTTATCACCATAGAGATACTTTGAGCCGCGTAGCGTATAAAGACGTGCCAACTGCGACGTTTGTTCCTTTTGATGTACTTGCGCTGCAGATCAAAAGTTTTCTGCACCAACGTTATTCCGGGCTAGAAAAGTTGGCGGAAAAAAGAATGACCCCATCAAAATTGCCTTCCCTCTTACCTTTTTTTCTAAAAAAAGTACAGAAAAATGGACATCGTGAGAGACTGCGAAATGGGATAGAGGAAGGGTTTTCCTACGTATGGAACTTCCTTCAGAGTTCCGCAAGGGTAGACGTCATTGCTTTCTTCTTTGCTGATGTGCTTTGGATAAGTTTGGACGACACAAACGGCAGTTCTTATTTGACGACCGAATGGTTTAAGAAATTAATTTACGAAGGTACGTGGAATACTGTTTTATGCTCTTAAAGTTTTTATTTTAAAAGAAAAAAAACTGAGGTTGTGCTACTTTTTGCAGTTATGTCAAAAGAAGTAAATTTTTTTGCCAAGGTCGACGACATAACATTTCGTGAAACGCTTTACATGTTTCGAAATGCTGCACCGAACGTCGAGGAACTTATTCCGGTACTGCTCACTTTGGGTCCACTCTCATACACTTTAAAAGATGATCTACTACCAGAACTCTTGAACATTGAAGTATATGTTCAAGATATACAGGAATATATGAAGCAAGTCCGTGACACTTCCGTACCGTTGCTGCAAGGCAACCTAACAAACCTTTTTGATGCAAGAGAATGGGTCGACGTGTGTAAAAGACTGTGCAATATTTCTTACTTTAAGGAGTATTATTTGCAGGACTGGTTTGAGGAGTTGACGGGGTCTTATTACGGAGAGCAAGAGAAGTACAACCTCAGCAAACGGTTGGAGTTGTTTATGCTTCACACTGAATACGTTTTAGATCGGGTGTTCAAAAGCCAGGCAGAAAACAAATTTGACCCCGAATGGGTGCAGCTCTTTTGGACGTGTTTATTAACAGGACTACCATACCCAAGCCGACCCGCGCTGTTGTGTGCATGCTACTGCTACAGTCGTATTGATTTTGAAAATGTAGTTTTGACAATACCCGAAGGACACACAGAGGACACTCTGCTCTACAAAGCTTTGAGTAGGTTTCTTATAATTGGAGACAGTCTGCAAGGGGGTTTTCCAAACCTGTTGCGATTCACGAAAAAGTTTCTCACAATCTTTGACCACTGCGTCACTGTTATCGGCTTAGATTATTTTTCGAAGCAAGAGTTTACCGGCAAAGAAGAGGATCGGCGTGTATTGGATAGAGCCGAATATGTTTTAGCTAAGAAGTCAGAGTGAAACCGAAGCTTTCTTACCCTGCAACCTCGCTTTTATTAAAACTCTTTATGCTTGTATATATATTTTTTACTTTTCGACCTAAGCAGTAACTTTACCTGTTTTCGCCCAATACTATACGGCGTTGCGTGTAAAATATATTGGCCTTTGTATGCTGCATTTGCTGATACTGCGAAGCCTTCTTGTTGGCCGGTCACCGTGCGTTGTCGCCGCACCTAAATGTACCTTCGCGCAGCATGACCAATAGGCGGGCCGGCTGCAAGTTGCCGCTGGTCGCAAACGAGTGGGGTTTATCAAGCCAGAGCCCTTTATAAATCGCCCCAACCTGGTGTGTGATATGGTAAAACATGGCCAAAGGCGGTCCGGGATCTGGCGGAAGGAGCTCCAGCAAGGTTTGCCCGTGCTGTGCACGCAACGCCGACAGGGGAGCTGCACCAACTTCGCACCGTCCGAACAGAATGAGCCCCGGCAGCACGTGACGCTCAAGAACCGCGCCTACGGGTGCCGGTCGCATGCGCGAGGGTCGCGCGAACCTGCACCCTCACCGCCCGTGACGCACTCAGCACTCGCACTTGACACACAGCGCCGCATCCACGCATCGGCCAGCGATTGTTGTCATTTATCACGCCACTCCCTTACGTAGCTTCGAAATCGATCTCTCGATGCGCCAACATTACGTCCGTATATATATATATATGCGTGCAAACCGTGTAAAACGCTCGCGCGGCACCGCCAAACACAATGTTACACGTTGACGACGTGCGCGGCATGTGCAGCGAGTCCATGTTACACAGCCAGCCGTCCGGCGACGGTACGCGCGAGGATGACGCGATGTCCAGCGGCCTGTTACGCAACGCGAGAACGAGCGTCAACGAGCGCAGCCACCGTCCGCGTACAGGCGACGGGGGCGGCGTCTCCCAAGATAACTTTTTAGCGAACGACGAGTTGGACGAGGTGGAGCACGTTCGGGCCCCCGGCGATTTGCCGCCGTACAGCGCCGCGTTGCGCACGGAACCGCACGCGGTCGAACGATGCGTCGCCTGCATTTACGCGCAGCAAGCCGGTCCTGTCGAAACGGCTGCGGGCGTCGACCAGCGCGAGCAACGAGCCGTTTTCGACGAAATGTTAGCGCTGATAAACGACAACTACCAGCGCGGCACCTCCAACCATCAGCTGGTGGACATGGTGCACGCCTTTTACGAGCGGGAGATCAAACCGTACTGGGATTGCGGCGACTGGGACAGACCGGCCATATGGAATCACATACTCTATCACATGGGCGACGATCGAATACAAAGCACGGAAATTCGATCCGCGCTGCTGATGCAGATTCAGGCCTTGCGGGAGGTCACGTGGATCAAGCGCTCCAACGGCGATCGCAACGGCGCGTGCGTCCCGGACCACAAGACGGTTCGACTGATGAACGAACTGATAAAAACACACAACTCGCTATTCGAATCGGCCGCGCGGCGACATCAGCAGTCTTTGCAGCAACAGCAGCGAAACGCGACCGGCAATACGTAGATGGTGTTCGATAGGTACAGACCGTGCGTGCATTCAGCTGCGTATCATTAATTAAATCACCAATACGCGACCTTACATCCTGCGGTGCAGTGAGTTTTGTGCCGTGGCGGTTTGCACGGTACGCATGTACGTGCCATAATACGCCGCTTGATTTCGTTTTTGATACACGGATACCGGCACGGACTCCGCGACTAGTCTGCACAGCGTCTGCCTGTTGTGTATTTGATTTCGATCCTTGCCGGGCACCGTCATGCAAGGCACCGGTAAGCACCGATTGAACCCACTGGCGGTGACGTCGATGTTCTCAGTGCCGCACCCTAAACGCAACTGCCAAATTTTGTGATCCGCGTTCGCGGCGCCGCTGTCCACGCGCGCGTAAACGTGTTTCATGCGCTCGTGCACGTGCTTAGCGTGCTCCCTGGACAGCAGCACGTCGTCGACGCAACGCACCGCCAGGTCGTGCAAAACGTGCACGTGCCCATCATGAGCGTCGATTCGAGATAAAGCGTTGACGACCTGCAGCGTCTTGATGTCGCGCGTTTCCTGACACAACCACGACCGTTCGTCGAACTTACGTCGCACGGCGCGATAGTACAGCGAGAGAACGCTCTGCACGATCGCCAAACGAACGAACCGATGCCTGCACACTTTTGGATCGTAAACATCGTCATCGGTGTTCCAGGTAAGCGCCTCGTCCGTTGAGTAATGCAAGTCGTCGAGCGCGTACAGCAACGCTTCGGCGCACGCGGAAGCGACCGCGCCGACCGCCGACGCCGTGTCCACGTGCATGTTCGTCGTGTCCAGCCCCAGCGCGTCGACGGCGTCCGCGACGCTCTTCGCGTCCGCCGCGGACATGAGCCGTCGGTGCGTCCACAGCAGTAGCGCACGCGGGGCCACGCCTCCGTCCACGGCGGCACGGTCGGTTATGCTCGGTGCGACGTCCTGACAGATGTGAGGTTGCCACACGCTCTGCAGGTATCGGTTGTGCTCACGCCTGTTTCTGATGTTGTGCATCCGTTCCCACGCGCGTTCCAATTCGTAGCCGTGCGCAAGTAGCGTTCGATTCAGCCGCGCGCGGGTGGGGTCCGGCGCACGATGCCACACGTCCGAGGCCCGGAGGCAGCACGCCACATCCACGTGCAACCGAAACACGTCGTAGTCGAAGGTGTGCACGTTGGGGTACGCGTGCGCGTACACGCCGGCCATGTATGTCGACGGCAAGAGAAAGCCCTCCGCGAACTCCAGATCGATCATGAACGCGCCCTCGTCGTCGATGCACACGTTGTCTAGATGCAGATCGTTGTGCACGAAACCGTAACGAAGCTGCAACGCGCATAGCGTGGATTCCAAAGCGTCGAGCGCGTTTGCCAACCGACGGGCGGTGTCCATGTACGCCGCGCTCGTGCACGGCGCGCGCAACCCGGCGACACCGCCTCCGCGCTGAAGCACCGCGGGGCCATCGTACGGTCGCGTCCGGTTCGCCGTCGTGCACGCGTCTACGGTGGCCTCCGGCGTTGCACTGAGCCACGCGTTCAACGTGCACGCGTAACGCGTCGTGATTATGTAAAGCGCGAGCGTGCCTCGTCCAGGTCTAAAACGCAGCACGCGCGCGTCGAGCAATCCCGAAACGTTCACCGTCGCGTCCTGCCTCAGTCGGTGCAGCCATAGACACTCGTTCAGACAGCGATGCTCCGGGTGCGCCAAAAGCTCTCGCAGCGTACGGCAGCGAAGCAGCAGCTGCTCGGATAGCAACGTGATTTTGATGCAAACGCGTGTATCACCGCGCGTTGCGTAGTGCAGCACCCGACCGCGCATGTTGCGTTTGTCCAGGCGGACGGATACGGTGCGCACGTCGGCGAGGCCGGCGTATCCGGCTATTGCCTCGCGGGACTGCAACGCGTGCAGCGGGCAGTGATCCACCTCAAGGACGTTCAGGTTTGCCACGCTCTGACCGACGTGCGCATCGTGGCGAAGCCACTCGTTGCACGGCAGATCGAGCGGCATCGCGAATTCAGGCCACTGATACGTGTCAATTCTTCTGCAACGGCGGCTCATTTACAATTTTGAAACCCCACCACGTTTCGGGCATCTGTTGCTCAGCCGATATAAAGCCCACGCGCAGCGATCTCCCGGTCACTTTTTCACTTCCCCATCACCCACCCCGCAACCCCCGCTCTTTTATTTCGTTTAACCTTGCGGACAGCGCGATGACAATCACGATCGACGATGCAAACGCGATGATCGCGCACCACTTGGCGACAAACGGTTATGCCGTGGTTCGCCTTTTTGAGCACGTCGAATCTGAGGGGTTGTGCGACGCTTTCAAACAAGCCCTGCGCGAACTGCCTGAGTACAGGTCTTGCAGCGGCTGGAGGTATTCCAAGACGGGCTTCGGCGCTTTGGGAGTCGCGAGCTCCTTTCACAACCGCTTCGCCCGACGTATGCGGTTGGTGGCGCACGCGCGGGTGCTGCCCGTGCTGCGCGAAGTGGACCGGCTTGGAGACGCGCGCGCCAGCGTGGGGCCGATACGCTGCGAACGATTTTCTGATAGATTCGCAGGCTACCGTCGCAAAAACAAAGCCGAAGCGCCACGAAAGGTCCATCAGATGCTGGATCGTATGCTGGTGCGCACTAAAGATCAAAAGCCGTCTCCAGAGTCTTGGCATCAGGACGTGAGCGTCTACGAAGATGGCGACACCGTCTACGGAGGATGGATCGCCTTCACGGATCAGACGATACGGTTGGTGCCCGCAACGCAACATTTGCACACGCCGATCGCGGGGTTTGCAAAAATCTCCGCGGCGGCGCTGCAGGAGCTCTTACCCCGTGCTTTGGACGTAAGTATCCCGCGCGGTTGCCTACTGCTTATGAATCAAAGCATCGTGCACGAAGTGCTGGCTAACCCGATCACCACCGACCCGATGTGCCGACTCTTTACGGGATGGCGGCTGACGCACGACCACCGAACGCTCTTGGAAGCGACCGACCGGAATCGCAACTGTCGTCAGGACGGCCGTGGATCGGCGCAGAGCATCGACGCTGTGCCGTCGACGACATGGCGGTACCCAAACTGCCGTCCAACCAACTACCCTCGATGTACAACCTTAGGAACGTGGATTACATCAAACAAAGACAAGGACTGCGGGAGTGGTGTGACGCCTATCTGCAGAACGCTATGCTCGTGGTGACGCCGACGTACGTCGACGGTGTAACCGCTAAGCGGCCCGAAGGTATGGAACCGACGCGCGTCTGGAAAGTACCGGACCTGCACGCACCGTCCATCGCGAAGCTGCGACAGCTTTCATCCGACGGCTTCGACCGACCCGTGGACTGGGACGCGCTTTCCCCCCCGTACACCGCCGAGGAGCGTGAGATGTACAAACCGCACAGTCCGCTGAACGAGCGCGCTATCGTGTTTGCGAGCCTCGCCGACAGCCTCTGACGCGAAGACCACGAGGGACGGTAAAATTTTAGTTAAGCGCACGGTGTTCGCAGCGTGCATTTACACATATACAACCCGTCCACATTCAGGTTCAAAACAAATCGATAAACCAATTGCCAAGTGAACCATTCGACCGAATAACTAAGTTTTTATTATTACTACGCGCGTTCAACTTGTATGTAATTTCACCACATTCACTGGTATGTAATTTTGGGAGGGCGTTGGATACGCTGTTAAACTCTCGGCGGGCTGCATAAGCGACCAACGCGATCGCACGTACGCGCGGCACGGCAGATCGCACGGTGTCGGCCCCGTGCCGCCCGAACATCTTCACCGTATGCCGGTTTATAAATAAACCGACACGCTTTGTGCGTGCTGCACACATTTGTCGCTCACTCCTTGGCACGGTATAAACCTGACGCCCATCAGGTTTCCCGGTCATATTTTCATTTGCTCACCATTCACCCTGCACCCTTGCATTTTTTTGTGGGACCTCGCGGATCCTACCATCAAGACACCGCCGCACAGCCATGACGTCGACGACCAAATCTGAGGACGCGGAAATCCCGGAGATGCCTGCGAACGATCATTCACACGCGCTGTACGAAATGAGCATTTACCAAGACGCCAGGCCGACTACGGGCTGCGATCGCATAACAGGGCGTTACGCTTCGAGACGCGCAAACATGCACGACGTCGACACGCCGATGCAATCGGATGTGCACCGACGCCTACGACAAATCGCGCAGCGGCGACGTGCGGCGGGTGCAGCGAAGAGACGCGAAGCACGTGCGGGGGAGCTCGCGATTGGGCCGTGCATTGGGCCGCGCATTGGCTTCGAAGTAGCGTAAACGCGCTGCGTCGGATACGTGTTTGTTACACCGAACATGTTTCAAAAATAAGTTTGCAAGCATAGCGCGTCTTATATTATATATAGGTTTTGAGTGCGTTCCTGTATAAACGAGCTGACCTTAATTGGTGTAAAAAGTCACTCCGCCTACAACATCAGCAAAAGGCGACCATGATCCTGGACGTCCGTGACTCTTAGTGGTCACTTTAGGTTTATTCTCGATAACTGTAAATCCCAAGCAGTCGCGCAATATACGTATGTATGTCTGGCAGACTTGTTCAGTTTTTTCTACCACCATGCGAGGCGTGGTTGTCCCTTGAGGTGTATACGTCGTGTGTGCGTAGATTGATGAGGGTTGAAGCAAATATTTCACGGGGATCTTCACTGAAAGTTCGCTGTTGTCATTTTTTTTTACCGTTGCGTAGAAATACCAATTTTGCAACACCATAAACGGGATGAACGAGGAACGGGCGTCAGTTCTTGCTTCTATAAAAAAACTTGAGACGGGCACGTGGGTTTCCTTGACAGTTTCAGGAATATCAACACTCCACCGTTCTTGAACATAACACCACGTACGTCTCCCGCTTACCGCAAGATCGTACAGTCTCTCGGTAAACTTTACATGTAAATCGGGAGTCGGTATCACGACTGAACACGCGAACTTGCAAGCAAGTTGAAAATCGATACTGTACTCATCGTTAATGGCATCAACGGTTGCGATAGTGGGAATGGGATACTTCGTATAAAAGGGATCAATTTCATCTGTTCGCTCTTCTGCTGACAACGGTTCGCCTGAGATTTTTCGCAGCACAATTTCGTTTCTATGTTGGGTAAAATATCTTTCCAACCATTTCAACATTCGGATCGCGGGTTCGCACGGCTCTGGCAAAGAAAGTTGATCGGCCTCATAGCGTACGTAAGCATTCAATTCTTTGTCGACCATAGCTAATGCAGTAGCATCGGCCTGAGACAATTTGCTGGCAATTGCCCGTGCAACGTTACCGTCGAACGCTCCCTCTTCTCCCTCTTTGGGATTCAAAGTGGGTGACTTCAGGGCATCAACGGTTGCGACCGACATGATTATAGTCGATAAAATTGCACACGGCATATGGTGCTTAGCGTGTATTTATGCGTGTTACGTCGTTTTTCACGCAACACGACAATTTAAGCAAATTCTTAGACACGATTGTCGCACACAGCGTTCGAATCCTGTAATTACGAATCAGCCATAATTGATCTACAATATCGGCTTACCATACAAGTCCAACGTTGTAACTATATATATGTATGTTTATATAAGTATATAAATACGTAAATCGTGCACGTATTGCGCGCAAAGCGAAATGTCGCGACCGTTGCATACCAACTGTGCCGTGCGCGCGCTACGCAGATTTGCCGTTTTGACGAAGCGCACGATACTTCGTTGCGCAATCGCCGTTCGTACGTTGCGCGCAACAACGCCCTTCAGCATCACCGACGGCGACGGAAATGTATACAACCTGGCGCACTCTTCGACGGACGCGCAACAAGCGATCGCGCGGCTAAACTGTTTGTTGCGCACGACACGCAGCGCGGTCAATTTTAACACGCGTTTTATCACCGGCTCCGACCGCGCGCAGTTGGACGGCTGGTACTATTTGACTTTTGAACCACCGCTGGCGTCGGTCACGCACGACGGATGCAAGGAGCGGTTGGATACCGAGGCGGAGCGCAGAGAGGTGTTTCAGGGCGTCCACTCGCACTTACCACCGCAGCAACTCTTCGTCGTGCTGAACACGGACGTAACCGACGCGTCGGACGGGGTGCACGTGCGATGCATCGTGGCGCAAACACGGATATATCGTCGCGTGTTTTTCACTGCTTCAAAGACGATCCCATTTACGCTCGAACGTTCCACGATTGAGCATTTTAAGCGCGTGCTCCAAGTTCGTGTCGCGTATCCGCCGAGCTACGATAAGTTGTTTTAATTTAATCGAAATAGGCGCTTGGATAAAAGTTAACAGCGCAGGGAAGAATTCCTCGTGACGCTTTGTAGGTTGCCGTTGTAACGTGGCGCGCCGCATTGACAAGAGTATGCCAAAACCCGGGGATGTAAAAAACATTGATATTCGCAATCGGACCCGAAAATAAGATAGCGAGGTCGCAAAAAATTTCTGTTTTCGGAAGAAATAAAAAACGCGCGCGCGCGCGTCATCGGGGTGGATGGTATCGAATTTTGGGTTGCTCGACGAAGTTGAACACGGAGTTTTCGGCGTAACCTTTCGCGTAAAGGACGCGTGATACTTGGGCGACAGAGTGCGACTTCGGTCGGCGGTGTGCAATTTTGTAACCCGAACAGGCGAACGAGGTGTATAGATATCAACACGTGATATTACACGTGCGCGCGGACCTGTATACGCGATACCACCATACGACGCCGTGCGAGCGGGCATACAACTTGCGCCCTTTCTATCGCAATGTCCATAAACACGATTACCTATGAGCATGCGAAATTACTTCACCCGGTGTTCGGCGATAGAATTCTCGATAGAACCTATAAAAATAAAGAAAAGCGTATCCCCCTTGCTTACAAAAGTTGCTTAGAAAAAAAACCGCTCGAGGAAATCAAACAAATAATAGAGAAAGTCAATTATCCAGGCGTATTTCTTTGTGGTCCAGATGTGTTTGGAACGCTGAAATACACACCGACTTTTTTAGAAGCGTCGGCCTACATCAAGCCTTACAACGACGAGGAAAATTTTTGGCTCGATCTCCAGTACCCCTTATCACATTTTTCACCGTCTTTTACTGAGAACTTCGTAGCTTTGTGTAGCATGTATTTGATGCAGAGATATACTGAGGTGGTCAAATTTGCTACAATATACAGTACGATAAAATTTTATCACCCTTCGGACATGGATCCGACTGTGTCACCAGACACAGACTTTGCCTGCATGTACGTGGAAGGCCACCATCCGTCACAAAATAGACGAGTCGCGTGGAATTGGTTTAAGCCGCGTAATGCACCTGCAGACCAACTGAGTAAAACGGAAGAGTTGGTCGATATGATGGATGGCGTGAGGAAGTACGTAGGCAAGCGCAAGATCGTGCTCGTACCGACTACCATTCGTACTATAAACGAACCAATAGGCCATGCATCGCTATGCGTTCTGCATCAGGTAGACGAACTAAGCGTCGAGGTTAACGTGTACGATTCTGGGTTAGGCCAACAAACGTGGAAGGACTACGAGGATGATTATAACATAGCTGGACGCTTATTGGTCAACCTTTTTTTTGGCGCGGAAAGAGCTTACACGATAATATTGAGAGCAAGCAGATTACAGCAAAGCAAAACTGATTTGTGCGAGGAGTTTAAGTTATACACGATGCACGAGATCATGGACTACTTAGAAAAAAACGAAAACCGATACGATGCCGAACAGATTGATTTATTGTTAACAGCGGAACAAGGCGCAAAAACAAATCCTGTAAGTTGGAATAGCGGCCGTGTTTGCGGTGATTATATAAACCGTATGTACGTTGGACTTGTGGCAATGTTGCAAAATAAAGGAACGGAGGGCGTGCTGCACGACATAAAAGACGATGATCGTTCTATCAAGCGTTCCAGTGTGCAAGGACGACGCTGCTTAACTAGTGCACAATTGTATGATGTTGCTTTTAGCGGTTACACCCCGAATAAGGACTTGGACGATGGCACGACCTCGGATGACGAGACCTCGGATGACGAGACCCCGGATGGCGAGACCCCGGATGGCGAGACCCCGGATGGCGAGACCCCGGATGGCGAGACCCCGGATGGCGACACTGCATCTACAAGTACCAGCGCTGAACGCAGTTTTGTAGAATATGTCATCCATATTGAGGAAAAGGTGAATAAATTTGACGTGACCGACGTTTTAGCTTAGCTGCGGGTCTCGTGTCCACGTTACGAGCGATGTGCACCTTTACGACAACGACATAAGCCAGATTGTAATATTTTGATCGATCACCCGAGTTGTTCGGTTCGATGCCCGGTTGTGCACGCCTCTTTTCGGAGAAAGCTCGCGCGAGAGGATGTTCGCGGTAAGGAAATGTGGCTGTCGATAAAAGTTAACCGCGCAGGAAAGAATTCCTCGTGACGCTTTGTAGGTTGCCGCTGTGACGTGGCGCGCCGCATTGACAAGAGTATGCCAAATCCCGGGGATGTGTAAAAATGATATTCGCAATCGGACCTGAAAATAAGATAGCGAGGTCGCAAAACCCGCTCAAAGCGAGCTGCGTATCTTTGTGACATTACGTGGGATAAACGGTTTACCATCCGGCGCGTACGACCGCGATAGTCCCCGAATGATGGTCCTCCGAATGGCATCCGCTCGCGGGTCGCAGCACGGCGCGGTTGCCCATCGTCCGAGACATCCCTTCAGTCTCAGCTAAAAGTTTGCGACGCGATTTGCCACTTGTGGCGTATAAATTCACCAAACAACACTCTTCATCCCCGTGAAAAAAATTAATGAACAAACAGGAACGGCGTACTTGCCAAGCATGCACTGCGGTGATATTCGTGAGCGCGGTCGTAATCGTTGCGCTTTCCGCGTCTTTGGGTTTGTATTACGCGGACGGGGACGACGACGACGCGAACGTGGTCACCGTCGATCTGCAGGTGGAGTTCGACAATAACTTTTACAACCGCTACCGGGACGACAAACAATTTCGCGTTCGCTTTGTTACGGACTTCAACGGTCAGGTGTCGACGTACGCGATCGCGTTGGATTCCCACGCGCGGGTGTATAACGGTCCTATTTCTACGTATAAGGAGAGCAAATTCACAACGAGCCTCGTCTTTGACAACACACGCGCCGCGAACGCGTTTGCCGTCGCGTGCAGCGAGCGTGTGTACGACGCCTTTCCTACGTTCGAGACGCAAACAGACGTGTACGGCACGATGAGTTTGGTGTACGTGACAGTCGACAACGGGCGTGTTACGACGGCGCCCACGCTATCGCCCTCGACGGCACGGAC
The DNA here is from genome assembly GCA_001247695.2 of Cymbomonas tetramitiformis. Lineage (NCBI taxonomy): Eukaryota > Viridiplantae > Chlorophyta > Pyramimonadophyceae > Pyramimonadales > Pyramimonadaceae > Cymbomonas > Cymbomonas tetramitiformis. The sequence continues at coordinate 22,169 of LGRX02002395.1, forward strand.
GTCACGCAATTATCTTGGTGGCACGCTCGGCGCGCTCCCGCCCGAGGAACAGCGCCTGGCCGATTGCAGCAACCAATGCGAATCCGACGACGCCGTGTCCGTAGGTGCGGACGATATAGTCATCGGCGTGGACGAGGCGGACCCGCACACGCTGCGATTCAAAACCGCTGTTGCGGACGACGTGTTGGCCGCCGCAATCATTTTGCGCACGGGACGAAACGCGAGCGTGAATCAATCGTACGTCGACCCGTCTCGGGTCACGTGGCAAAGCGAGGACTGGTCAGCGTACCTGGACATCGCGTACCCGCTGCAGGTGGTGCTGCGCACCGCGGAGGGACAGTACAACGTCGCATACGTGGCGTACTACCATCTTTTAAATACGCCGCGAGTGTACAACGTGGTGGCCCGACGCGTGGACGCCTCGCCGTACGGGGAAAGCTACACCGATTACTACAATTCAGCCCTGATGACTTGTTTCTGCGCGTGCGATAACAGTTTTTGCGATCGACCACCGTCACCTCCCCCGTTGCCGCCGCAGCCCCCTTCCCCTCCCTCGCCACCACCGTTCACCGGCACCTGTCTGGAGTACACGACGCAGTACCCAATCGGCGACAACCCGGCGTCCGCGGCGATCATTTACTGCAACACTTTCCGCGCTGACATGTCGCTTGTCGACTGTTACTGTTGGGTTTGCGAATTGCCTAGCGATCCGAGCGCTGGCTTTGTTTGCGCGTCTCCGCCGCCCGCACCTTCGCCACCATCGCCGCCACCGCCGCCCTCGCCTTGCCCTCCACCACCGTCGCCTTACCCACCTCCGCCCGCGACCGTGAGCGGTGGGGATTACGGCTGCGTGGACACGGGCAACACGATGACGCACGTTTGCGCGCTGGGCACCGCGTACGCGGTCGAGATGTACGTGAGCTCCGGGTCCATCATCGACAGCGTGTCCTTCACATGCACCGACGGCAGTCAATTGTACATCGGTGAAAAACACGATCGTGACTGCAAAGCGTACGACAATACCGGCACTCGCCCTTATAATCAACCCTTTGGTGTAGATTTACAAGTGATGACATACACGCACGGAAACACCTGCGACGACGATTACAAGTTCGCCATGATAACGCAACACGGTCATTGCACTTCGCATCGTTGCCGCAAATCCACCGATCACAATTGTCACGCGTTGGCGCAGCACTTCATCGGTTGCCCGCAGTCGTACGCGCCGGTGGGGTTTACGCATGTGAAGCGCCGTAAAGGCATCCTGATCGGGTTTAGTTTGATGTGCAAACATCACGACATGCTACAACCGTAGTACGTGCGTCGACCGTACAAATTTACACCGCATCGGTGGTTCGGGAAGCCCCGTACCACCTCACAAACGTCCTAAATTGGTTGAGATTGTCGAAGCGTCGTATCAGATTTGTTTAAGGGTACCGAGGCGGTTGTTGCGCAGGCGGTCATTCGCTCTAGGGGAATGATACCAAAAAGATAAAAACTTTCGTCGTCGATTATTAAAACGTTTATTTCAGGTCGTTGTTGACCGCGCATATCGCGTACCTCCCAGACCTCGCTGTGCTACATATTATTGTAAACATCGTTAAACCGTACGGGTGTCATCGTGCTGACGCGTTGCATCATCCGTCGGACCGTGAGGCTTATTTTTTTGCTGCACGCGCGAAAAAGCGCTGCATGGCGCGATCGACCTGTGATTCGTGACCCCTGACGCGGCGCGTGCGCGATCCGCCATCGTCGCGGTATGCGCGGATTCGATTCTGCCTCACCTGTTATGCCATGCCATAACGCGTGGGTGGCGTCGCGATAAATGTATGCGACTGCAGTGGCACTGTCATCGTTAGCGCCTGGCGATCGTGAGATGAAACATTCGACTGTATCGCCCGTTGGGATTCGAGCTTTGCTGCTGCTGCTGCTGTTTGACTAAGGTAAGGTAATTTGGTTTGGGTGAAGATTATAAAGGTCAGAGGTGTATTAGGAATACCAAAACAACGCGCCTTGCGACCACGCAGCCTTTCACGCCGCCAGGTGATAATACCTAATCGTAAGTTTGATACACACGGCACCTTTTTTAAGATGGATACCGAAACTGTCTCCGAACCCGTTTCCCCTTCTAACGCGCAAACAGGTGTTGATGACCCCCGAAGGCCGCTATCGACTGTCCAATGTATGCTACGCTTTAAACCTGACCAACGCGAATCTTGTGCAACCGTTGACCGGGTGTGCACACAAACACATCACTTGGACATTCATCGACAGTATTTAATGTGGCAAAGCCAGCTGCAAGTGTCTGCGCTTACACCGTTCACTAAGGCGCTCGTTGATTTCGTTGATAGTAATGTAGGAGCAGGAATACGGGTGGTGTTTTTGTCAGATACGAACGAATTAGGTCGCTTTACTAACTACCTCGACGTCGGTCTCTGCCTCCAGTTTAAAGATATACCTGTCGATAGACTTGATACTACCGTCGCCCCTTGGGCGTTCAGCGCCCATTACGTGGTTACTGAATAAAAAGAAAAAGAAAAAGAGACACCCTTGGACGGGGTGTGGGGCTTTGTGAGTCCCCTTGACTCTTTCTTCTTTGTCCCTTAGTCTGGTTCCTTGTCTACTTTCGTTCTATATAGTCTGTTTAGGCTCACTGCAAATCCTGTCGCTAGGTCATGTATTGGTAGCACTTCATTTTTGTCGCATGATCTATTATTTTTGTCGCACCATGCGACACAGCAATTATATTCTGGAGCGACAAAAGTGAGTACGGGACTCATTATTGTCGCAGTGCGACAAACCGTGAGTAGGGGGCTCATTATTGTCGCAGCGACAAAAAGAAGACTGATATTTACGGACAGATAATTTCCGGAAACTTACGGCAGATTCGGGTGTGAGGAAATTATACCCAAGTTTACGGAACAATGCACACAGGCTGGCAATAATTAATTTTAAGAAACAGGTGATCACTATTGGGCAAGTCTGGAAGGACAGACGCGGGACCACAAGCACAGATTTTCAGGAATCACGCGTTATGAATCAGACGCGGGACCACATAATGCAAAATACAGTAATGATAAAAAAGTTACTGCTATTAATTATGCACGGCGGTGCAAAAGTATCAGCTCAGGAAAGAGGTTCCAGCTATGGTCCTATCAAAGCTATCGAGCTTGCACTGGCAGGTGTTGCTCTCACTTTGCAGCTTCTGCTGCTATTTTCTGTCGCATAGTCCTCGGACGGTTGGCGGGGAAGGCATCCTCGTTCAAGGTAAAGATGTCAAGCCCTTCCCGAAGGTGATACCCAGCCAAGATGTGCGGGCAGCACTTGCAGTGCCAGAACCACTTGCAAGAGCAAGCATCCCCATCCAGTGGGCAAGAAGGATCGTCCACGTTGAAAGTGAGCTCGACGATGTCATCGGAGTACTTACGGATGATGTCGAGGCTTCGGAAGAAGTTGCGGGGATTTTCCCCGCGAACCAGTTGACGAAACTTGGTCAACAGTAGCTTGGTTCTTCGCATCATATTAAGCCAACATTGGGACTGACTTTTTAGTTCCTGCAAAGCTCACTGAGGAAGGTTTGTGGCTCAAACCGAAAAGCTTATGAGTAGCCAGCATTAGCTCCGGTATTTCATATCGTTATTTGTACAGAGTATTTTGGTTTTTATATTATTATCTCAGCACGACTTTATCACAACTGTTATTGCAAAAGCTACTTGTTCTGACTTGTTATTTTCGAGCCGTCACTGCGGTCGTATCTATTACACCACACTACTACGTGCAGCTTTCGAGCACATACCGTATTACAGCGAAAGTTTATTTTTTATAACACGTAGGTCAGTGAGCGGTTTGCCGGACGGGGTCTTATTCATGTAGATGAAGTCGATGCCATGGATGCGGGTGGGGTACAAATAGAAGTTGGAACTGTCAGCATCAGGGCAAACTAGCTCGCATGCCATATTCAGGAAGGGGAGGGGATAGTTCCCGGTAAGGCCGTGAGAGAAGGTCTCCTTGTTCTTGAAGGCACGGGAATTCAGTAACGCCGGAACCGATTGTGTGAGAGTTTGGTAGTGGGTGGCATTTATAGGAACTAGTCGGCGGTCCTCACGATGCCCGCGTTCATCGGATTGCATGTCGGGCTTAATCCCGGGAATGGTGCTAGCTCCCCGAAAGAACATGATGTGCTCCCCGTGCGTAAAGTTGCGTACGGACAATATGAACGCAGTGAGGCCTAGCAGGTCCCACTCCCGTTTAGCAACGTCGGCGATAACCTTACGCATCTCGAGAGTGAGAGCACCCTCAAAAATCAGTCGATCGTCAATGATCTGATCCCGTAAGTCCTCGGGGACATGCCTGCGAGCAGAAATCAATCACCTTAGTGACAGAAATTGCAATAACTAGCAGCCATGCAGCACTGACAGGAACATATAGTACACAACAACAATAAAACTTACACAAATTCGACATGCTATATCAAACAAATACTAACAGAAGCTATCAAAAGTGTGTAACCAACAGGACTTACCACCGGTCTCGACGCGCCCCATTCCGGAGCTAACGCCGGCCGTCCATGGCGGGGATGGAACACAGGGGCGCGGTCCCACGGCCGGACCGGCGGAGTTGCGCCCCATTAGAGTGTGTTCGCCCGGGCTTTATATCCATGGTTACACACACAACACGGCAGATAGGCAACATATTAACAGGAGCATGAGAGCGGGAACTTACTCATGGACTTTTTCGATGTATTTTCGTCGAACGTGTTCGACATCTTTCAGGGACACCAGGCACTCAAGACTGCCAGGATTGTCGATATTGTTGGCGGCGGCAGTCAGAGACCGCATGTTGTCGCCACACACGATGGAGATCGGTAGGTCGATGGCAAAGGCGATCTTTGCATACTTCATGAGAGCTCGAAGGCCAACCTCGTAGGAAAAAGTAGATTCGCTCTTGGCGATGACGTACATGTAAAGATAGAAAGACTGCCGCGGGCAGTTGCGGGTGTCGTCGATCGTTTTCCACAAGTGAGGCTTCTCGAAAGTGACACCGTCGGTGCCCATATCAATAAGTACGTAGTCGGATTGTGTCTTTCCAAATGAAGCATCGGCTTTGACGGTGAAAACGTTATGAGGAGCATGGTTGGCGTATTCTCGTCGAATATTTTCTCCCAAAACCAGATTGGTCATGGCGATTGCGGGTCCAAACTGATCACTCCTGACAGAACGTGCAAACGAACAAAGGGAAGTCAGTAACATAATAAAGGAGTCAGGCTAACGTAAACAGGCTGACAAGTAGGCAGTGCATTCACTAAAATGTGTACAGCGGATAAACCTCCGGAGCCATGGGGTACAAGCCCATGGTCGTAAGGTGCGGAAAAGTCGCCTTCGAACCGATCAACGGAACTGAACGAAGGTTGAATGACTGGTCCTTACTTTTTAATCCGCGTGTACACACAAAGTGGCAGAAGGGGGGAAACCGTCACCTTTCATAGGAGACGATGAACGAGGCGTGACGCTCTTGGTGAGATGCCCATTGGGAGAAGGAATCAAAGTTGTCGGGCATGGAATGCCTGCTAACATATTCAGTGAGCTGGGCAACGGTGTCAATGGCTTGGCTATCGGCGGCTTTCAATCGGGTAACGTAGTTTTGTACTTGCTTGAGAGTCGGCAGCTCAGCCTTCATGTCGTCAGTCCCATCCCAGAACTTTTTCACGACAGCATCGAGGACGAGGGCGGGCTTTCCACGGTGGAGGGCAGCAATATCGTCCAAGGTAGATCGAAAACGTGCAGGGATGCCAATCTCTGGCACGCTGGAAAGGGTAGTGGCGTGGGGGTAACCGTTTTGGAAAACATCCCATAAACCGGTATGGGGGTCCAAGGCATATTTCTCGGCATACGGGCATGCAAGGCCGTCGGCGGTGGCGTGGGTGTTGCAGCCGTACGTGCGAGAATACTTGGACTGGGTGATACGCCTCAACCGGATCCCGGATTCCTCCCCTTGCTTCCGATGTTCTTGGAAGGAAGACAAAG
>LGRX02002397.1:0-28759 GCA_001247695.2 Cymbomonas tetramitiformis
GCGAGGCTCACTTTCCTCTAGCCACATTCCACTCGGGTGCACGGGGTTCGATTCCGCCACCGCCTGCGGTTCGGGATCCCTCTGCGCTCGTGGCTGGTGGTGTGCCTACGGCTCATGACCCGCCAGTGGCTATGCCTGGCTCTCTCGGCTTGCCCGGTTCTGTCCCATCGCTCCAGCTTGGCGACACGGCACCGGCTCCGCTGTTCGCTGGCATGACGATTGAGACTTCTGAAATTGGCTCTGAAGGCTCTGACAACGACCAAGGCTCTGACGATGGCTCTGACGGCGGACGGCAAGTGGCTTTTGACTCCTTCGGCACTCCTGACCATGGCTCTGACAGGGGAGCATCGCCACTTGCAGCTCCGATGTTTCGTCCACGGGCTCCGCCGGGTTTTCTCCGGTGTGCCTTGATGTCTTCAGTGCTCTGCTGTTCTCTGTTGGCCAGTGCTACGGCGTCTCTGGTTGCCGTGGGCGGTGGTGACAGGGGCCTGGTTGAGCCCGGAGTCACCGTCCATCGGTCTACTGGGGATCTCTTTGCTTCGGATCCGCCATTTGGCTTTCTGGACATCCGTGATTGGCCGCCCGACGATCGAGTTCTTTCATCTCTTTCTTCAAAGTTCAAAACACCATGGGATCTTACTTGTCTGACTTCTTCAGTTAATTTGCTTTCGGCTACGGATCCACCTTACCCACTTGGGTCTGGTGGTGCTCAATCAGTGACAGACAATTTGCAATTCACTTCGGGAGTCTTCTATGTTTACATCCCGACCGCTGAACTCAGCCCTGCTGACCAGCCTCGAAGTGGCTGAGTTTGCTTCAATTGTCCTGGTAGCTTGATTAGCTTTAGCCCAGTAGTGGGATGACCGGGTCAAGACCCCGGCACCCAGCTAGAAGTGATCGGTTTCCACCGAAGTGAATGTTAGGTGTTTGTTTATGTCTCGTGGCTGTATATACTGTACCTGCTCTGCTAGGTAGTCACACCCACGGGTGGTGTGCTGGACTTCGGGTTTAGGCTTAGTTATTATGGGCTCTGACTAGCCCCTAGCCTGACCCTGCTTCCGTTTCGTGTCCGTGACATCCTAGCACTGTACTGTACAGTAGTACAGTACAGTAGTACAGTCATTGTTACTGTCTGGGTTTCCGAGAGCATAAAGCTCCGGCCAGACACTGTTTATGTGATTATCAGTTTGATGCTTAGCAAGCTTAGCCGGACAGCGTATCTGTCTTCCTCGCAGGTCATATCGTCTCGCATCGTCTCGCGTGTCATCGTGAATTTAATTTCCAGGATTATTAAATCACCATCAATTTATCTTCCATCGATATCGCGGATACGATTGCCGTTGGCGTTGACTAGCTCAAGGATGAAGAGCTGCGCACCAACATTTACTGCTCATAATTTTCTCAACGGTCCTTCGCTTCGCCTCATGGGCGGAACGATGTCGTGGCTGCTGTGTTATGCGCAGGGATTTCGGAAGTGTTTGGCTGCTTCTATTTTTCAGTTTACTTATCGTGCATATGTGCCAACTCACGATACTCATTGTGCAGCTTGTGTCGCAGGTTTTCCAATGGCGAGGAGGGGCGCGCTTTCTTGTGGTGTGGAAGTCTAGGGCAACCTAGCTTGGGATCACACCCAACCACATCGGACCCACCTTGTTCTCACGTTTTATTCAACTCGCTTTGAATATGCATACAAAGTTTGAGGAGCATCGAGGTGTGATAAGTTAGAGACTGATCGTTATCTTTTTGGGTTTATGGCGTCATCGCGACCTCTTGGGGTGTGGAAGTCAAGGTTGAGCATGCCAACCTTGCTTGGGTTCGAACCCAACCACATCGATGGTCACACACGAAATCGTCCCAACTCGGGAAAAGTGAAGTTGAACTTTTCCTGTTCCGTCATGACCGCTCGCATGACGTCAACAGAAATATTCCTGAAGGGAAGGGTTATACGCGCTGGAACTGGAACGTGGTTTCCGTCTCAGTCCCGAAAAAATTCTGAACCAGCGTGACGGTCATATCGTCTCGCATCGTCTCGCGTGTCATCGTGAATTTAATTTCCAGGATTATTAAAACATATCATCTATTTATCTTCCATCGATATCGCGGATACGATTGCCGTTGGTGCTCGATTTGACACTGTGACACCCAAAACTGTCACATGTCACTTCCTATAGTAGGCTGGGTGACCGTCACCACGAGTAGACGGGAAACACCCGTTAGGTATTTATGTTATCTCTTTCTTTATCAAGACACACTTTACCGTTCTGATTCCGTAACCCTTAACTCACGGTTTATCACTCTAGTTAGATATATATTACCGCCGAACTATATATCTACCAGGTTTGGCCCCACTTGCGTTTTATTTAGCCACTGCGAGATTGCCACTATGAGTGGCTAAGCTCGGACGCCTGGGATGGAGTGAGGCGCTCCGCGCGTGAGAACGCCGGCAGTCACGGGTATGGCCTAAATTTTGTTGGTTGATTTACGGCACGCCGCACCGGTTGGAGAGCAAATTTTCTCGCGGGATTTAACGTTGGACTGGTTTGCGTTCTCCGGTTGGATCCCACACCGTTGCGTATTGGCCGCCTATTCCACACGACTTACCGGATTTATTTGATCTCTCACGGCTGCTGTATCGGCGACCCGCAAGTTTCTTGGCCGCCCACGACTGCCGCATCTCTCACGTTCCTTTGCCTCACTCCGCCCCTTCAGTCCTTCTCATCATGGTTGCTTCTACTCGAGCCACCGCTAGCATGGCGAATCGCCGACGCGCATTATCCACGATTTTTTTATTCAGCAGCTGCGAGACACGCCAACACTCCAGCCACGCCGCCGGCAGCACAGCCGGCTGCCAATTCGGCAGGTGCTACGTTCCTAGCCTCGGTGCGTACACTTCAGAGGGAACACTTCGACATGAAGGTCTCCAAGACCGTTCGTCAAAAGTTGTTCGAGGACAAGAACGGACGGTTTTCCGGGACTGAGTGCCACGCATCCGCGCTCTTCGCCAGGATGGTCTCTGCGCTCCAGACGGCATTTGTCACGGAGGACATCGGCTTCGCGCCCCTTTTCCTGCTGGACGATGCTACCCTACCCGTCCGCGTGGAGGCCAACGGCTTGTTGTTCTCCGCGCTCGAGCTGATGGTTGACCCCGCGTCGCCCGCAGCGGATTGGATGCTTGGACTCTTCGCACTCCAGCTTCCCGTCCGACGGTAAGCGCGTACTGCTTGAGTTTGCCCGTCGCATGATCCCCGCGGGTGACCCCTTTCAGGGTCAAGCGGACATGCTTGGCATCCGCATCTCTGCGGGCGTGGACCCGCATGACAAGATCGGGGACTTCAACGCCGCTCTAAAGGCCGCGAGGACGCGAGCGACGCTCCTGGACGAGGACGTGAAGGCGTTGTTCATCAAGGCCCTCGACACCACCTTCTACCAGCCGGTGGTGTCCCGTTTGCTTCTCCACGATCAACGTGCCGCTCACGACCCCCTCACAATTCAGCAATGGGTGCGTGAGTGCTACTCCGAGCACGTGCGGGCGGGCACCGCCACGGCGTCCGCGCACACCGGTACTCTCATGGCACGCATTTCATGGAGGCTGGGGGACACCGATGACTCCGGTGGACCCGGTGAGCTCGCGGACTTGAGGACCATGGTCCTCGACTTGAAGCGGCAATTGGCCGCGTTTGTCGCACCCGACCGGTCCGCGAGCCGGCCACGCGCGGGTACACTCCCCGCGCAGACAAGCCGGACCGCCGCATCAAGACCCGCTTCGCGACCACGCCCCTCCCCAAGGGGGGAAATTGGTCTCAAACCGTCTCCAAGAAGGTCGCCTTCCATCGCGACACCGGTGCGACCGTTCCCTATTGCCGAAATCAGGTGTGCGCGAAGGGCAAGGCGCGGCATTGGCATCGGGACTGCCCGGACGGGGGCAGGACCGGACTCTCGGCCTACGCTTTCGCTGAGGAGGCCGAGAACTCGGTGTTGGCCGTGAAATTTCAACATGCCATCGACCACGAAGACGCCGAAGAGTTCGACGCCCTCTGCATGCTTGCGGGTGGGAAGCCGGACATCTTCGCCGCGACCTCTCCGCGTGCTCGTTCTGCGAGGAGGGCGGTGAGGCCCTCGTGTCCGCCGTCACTGAGTTCTCCGAGTTGGCACGCACGGCTGAAGCATCAACATTCAACGTCAACACTTTCACCGCCGACGTGTCGGTGGTGTCGGAACCGGTCGCACACTCCCCACCCGCGTCGGTTGACTCCGACGAGGAATGGACCGGTCCGCCCAACCCCTTCTGCCCTCCCGTCACCCGCACGTTTGCCGACTTCATCGAGAGCACGGGGATTGCGTTGGGGTCGCCCGACGAGCCGCCCGTAGGCATGAACTTGCTCATCTCCGCGGTCGATGCACCGGAGGGCGTAGTGGGCTATGAGCCCGCAGCCAACTGTACATCTCGAGCGACGACGACGGCGAGGATGCCTCGGCTGCGCCGCCACGGCCACGGTACGGCTGTGGAAGGAACATCCCGGGCTTTGGTGGGTCTGTCCTTACCTTGTCTTTGATGTGTGCACTTTTCGTGATCTGTGCAACCGCCGCGCCGCACACCGTTTCGGTGGTGCCGATGCACACGCATGCACGGCTCCGCCGGTCGGTGGTGCTGCGTGAGCTGCTTCCGCGGTCCCAACTGCGACGACTTCACCACCTGCGCCGTCTCATGACGATCTTGGCGACGCAGTGGGTGGTGCGGTGCCGAGTGCTATACCGCCGCGGAGGCATGCGCGGTATCGGGCGCTACGACAGGGATTCCGCTCTCACGGCACTCTCCCGCGTTGCCGCCAGAGCTCGTGGATCCCGATCCACCGGTTCCGCCTTCACCACCTTACCCGCCACCGCCGTACTCGTCCGATGACGGGGCGCCGACCTCTGGGGACTCCGCGGTTGAGATCGACAATTCCTCAATTCCGTCTACGCATGATTTCCCGCCGGCCCCGGAGGCCGGCAGCTACCTCAGCCTCACGCTGCTCCGGGCTGGCCGGCCAGGCCCTGGGACCTCTAGTGGCTGAGATTGCTTGCGCCGTGCCTGCCTAGAGATTAGCTAGAGATTAGCTTCCTAGATGTGCGGAGGAGCTCTCTACATTTGAGCTGTGTTTAGGGTTTTAGCACCTATAAACAGCAGTATCTGACAATCTTTGCTGTGAACTGGGACCGCCCTGACCAAGAGTACAGGCCCCCAGCGGTGCTACAGTTTCCTCCTGAAGTTGAGTAGGGAGTTTGTTGCTTCGTTTCACTACTAGCTCCGGTCACCACCCTAGGTGGTGTGCTGGATTTGACACTGTGACACCCAAAACTGTCACATGTCACTTCCTATAGTAGGCTGGGTGACCGTCACCAGTAGACGGGAAACACCCGTTAGGTATTTATGTTATCTCTTTCTTTATCAAGACACACTTTACCATTCTGATTCCGTAACCCTTAACTCACGGTTTATCACTCTAGTTAGATATATATTACCGCCGAACTATATATCTACCAGTTGGCGTTGACTCGCTCAAGGAAAAAGAGCTGCGTACCGGAATATCCTAGTTCACTAGATATCAGAGGGTCCCGAACTGTATGGATAAAACTCGCATAAGATAAATAAACCCTGAGCTAGATATACCCGGAACGGTCTCGCAACGGTCTCGGAAACTAGCCTACCTGTGACACAGCGTGTGTCACAGCACGAACCTATAGATCAGTCAGCAGTCCAGTGTTGGTCCTAGGGGTCTGTCATAGGGGCCTGCCTGTCAGGGCTGCCTATTCAGATTCCAGCACACCACCCCAGCACTGTGGGTGGTGACTGGCTAGGAGAGTCAGAATGTTAAACCTCTAGGGCAGAAGCCAGGGTGACAAGTCCTAACTGCTAATCCAACTGCGCAATTCTGATACACAAATTGGAATCCCTCTAACCAGCACAAGAGAAAAACATACAGGCACTGCAAGTCCTGCTAAACTACTGAAAAGCTATGTGCCAGTAAGTCAGATTGAAGAATTCAAAGGTATCAAAGTAAAATCATAAACCAAATTGAAGACCGTGTTGAGGTCAAAGTAGATCTCAGCACACCACCGGACTAGTGGTGTACTGCCAGAACCAGAAACATAACTACTCGGGGTCAAAGGTCAGAGGAGCACCGTCACCACAATGAGCATCGTAGCCAATTGCAGCACCACACTCCACCGGGTCGGGCGGCAGGTGAACCGCTGCCACAACACCCAGGGAGTGCAGTACCGCATCCAGAGTGACGGGGTCCAACTCAGTGATACCAGGGTATAAGCATAACTCTCCCCTGCACAGCACAGGCTGCGGCGCAGCCCGACCCGATACCTGCACAGGGTCCATGTCATTGTTGAATACAACGTGAGAACAAGGTGGGTCCGATGTGGTTGGGTGTGATCCCAAGCTAGGTTGTCCTAGACTTCCACACCTCAAGAAAGCGCGCCCCTCCTCGCAATCGGAAAACCTGCGCGACACAAGCTGCACAAAACGAGCATCGTGAGTCGGCACATATGCATAAACAAACTGAAAAATAAAAGCAGTCAAACACTTCCGAAATCCCTGCGCATAACACAACAGCCACGACATCGTTCCGCCCATGAGGCGAAGCGAAGGACCGTTGAGAAAATTATGAGCAGTAAATGTTGGTGCGCAGCTCTTTATCCTTGAGCTAGTCAACGCCAACGGCAATCGTATCCGCGATATCGATGGAAGATAAATAGATGATATGTACAACATATACGGGGGGCGGAGGACAAACTGTACACGTATGATATTGGAGGACACGACGGAGCGGACACACTAATAGCGTCCGATCAAAGCATTTGTCCTCCGCCCCGGGTACACATGGAAGTATGCCATAAAACAATAATATAGACATTAACGAAAATATAAAAAAAAACGATACTTGAATTTCTTTATCACGTTACAAGAGATTCAATCTCACATCACATCGTTGAGTTCGTTTCCTTTCCAGCTCTCGTGTCTCGTCTGATAATTCATATTCACGGACATGCTTACCATACTTGGCAGATATTAGTCGTGCGTGTTTCTATCTTACCGTCCACCTCCGCATGCAGTCTTCCTTCTTTCATCAGACTCATGGGTAGCTTTCGCCAGAAGAAAACAGCAACCGACGACACGCATATCACGAACCCCATTAGCCAACGTTGCGAGCGTTGGGGGAAAATCGCGTCATTCGAAACCGTGCAGCATTTTGCCTTTGAGGGCAAAACATAATTTATGGTAGCTTCCGTTGGTGGCTCCTTTTGCGTCCTTCCATAATCGGATGGCCTGTCACAGTCTTGTCGAAAGACTCACACGACTCAGCTCGAGACCATGCGAGGTGGCATGTTGGCACTTTCTTCGAACCTGAAGACGAAGATGATCAACAAGTACTTTGGGGATGGGTGCGCGAGGACAACAAAAAGAACAAATACGTTCCTGGCGAGTGCATCTTCCAGAACCAACAGGCATTCGTCAAGGCCGGCTTCCCTCGCTTAGGAATTAGGTCTACTGATGGAACGTACGCGAGTTACAGCTTAAAGGAGATGGAACCGCAACCTGATCCTGAATTCGTGTTGCTTGACGCAAAACCAAGGAGCGAAATGTCATGCTCTATAGTCGTTCACCTAGTTTATACTAAGACATGACATATTTTACCGCCATGCGTTCTGCGTTCTCACCACAACTGTATTGCAACTGTAGTGCATCATCTATCCAAGTATGTTTTGCTAAGCATTGGTGCGTATGGAGGTTTCAGTTGCTAGTGCAGGGTTTGCCGCCATTCCAATACGGGAATGAAGTGGCGCAAGCTGAAAAGCAGCTGCACCAAGCTGAGGACCGGAATCTCCAGCTCGAGCAGGAATTGGCAAAGGTGCGATCTGAACGACTCGTCGCAAGCCAGGAAGAGCTGCGACGAGTTCAGATTAGGGAGACCACGTTAGTCAATAAATTGCGCACGCGTGCACCCACAAGCAGTGCAGCAGCGAAGGATGATGCCCCGCCGCTGCTGCACTGCTTTCAATGTGGCAAGTCTTCACGCGATGTCGCATTCCCCAACCAATTGCGCACTCGCATGACCAATAGCAGGTGCAAGACATGTGCGCAAATAGTTGGGGGGACGGCAAAGGCCGCTTGCACCCTTCCAAAGAAACGGAACGCTACAGTAAGAGTCAACCAATAAGAGAAAGCTACGTTAAGAAACCAGCCAGCTTTGGGGGGGGGGGGGGTCACAAGTTTAGGAGAAAAGCTGGCTGGTTTTAAAAGTTAAGAGATTGGCAAAAATAAGAAATATGGAGGCTGGCTAGACCCCAGGACATTTTCTTAAAATATAGCAAAATAAGTACGGCTTTGATGTTAGAAAAGTCATCTTGTGCGAGTAGACCTTCCCTAACATCACTAATAACTTACCGCAATTGTGAACGTGTCGCGTCGTCCATCACGGTAGTGGGCGGTTTTTTCGAAGTGAGGATGTGCTGCGAATCCAATACGAGAAAACTGATTTTTCACTCTTAAGAATGAGAAAAGCTAGCTGGCAAAATAAGCGGTTTTCTCTTATTTCGTCGGCTCTCTTAGGTACCGAAGCTGGGGGGGAGGGGGCTGACCCCGAAATCTCTGTTTTCTTATTGGTTGACTCTTACTGTAGGCAAGATGTAGGATGTAAGATGTGGGACCGGACCTTAGGTTATAGGGTTTATTATGATAGGGTTTATTATTCGGTTCACAACTGCTGATTTACTTATCCTTTCCGGCTGAACACTCGTATACAAATAGGTCGTTCATAGACGAGCATCATGATATATCATCTGCTATCATAGGCGCAATAGATCAAAATTGCCAACAATATTTCTAACGCGATATAGTTTTAGCAGAGACAAAGCATTTCCCAAAAAATCTGAAATACTTATCCTTTCCGGCTGAACCCTCGCATACACGAATTAGGTCGTTCATAGACAAGCATTTGGATATATATCATTTGCTATCATAGACGCAATATATCAAAAATGCCAACAATGTTTCTAACTTGGTATAGTTTTAGCGGAGACAAAGCATTAAAATATATGTATGAAAAAATCTGAAATACTTATCCTTTCCGGCTGAACACTCGTATACGAATAGGTCGTCCATAGACGAGCATCATGATATATCGCGCAAGGAATGGTATACATTCCTTGACGCGCCCATAGTACCGTGGCCGCAAAAGAAAGCATAGTGCAAGGCATACGATAAGCGTTCCAGATAAGTTCAACCGGGTGAAACGCGAATGGCTGCAGATTTCAACGCTCTCATCCGCAAACCCAAACCCGATCATGGCGGCATCCTACCCTACCGGATGCTGGAAAGCGACTGTCCGGAGCGACACCGCAGGAGGGTCAAAGGCATACATACGTCCTCTATATATGCCTTTTTAAAACTACCTATGGTGTCCGAATTTCCCATGATGTTGTTGTTCACTGATTTTCAAAGGCAGCGGCATCATCCGCTTAGCCGGTGACCCCCGCAGTCCTACGTGTCGGTGGCCTCCGGGGGAATTCGGACACCGATACGTCGACGTGTATATAAGGTCCTAATTGGTGGGTATTGTATGTCGCCGTATCCCGGCGCATGCCGCGCGGTGGTCGAAAACGGCATGCACTGCAAGATAAGGCGGCACTTTTGACGACTGGTGAACTCGTTGATCTGAACGGCAAGAAGGCGATTTGAGGCAATCACAGAAGCTCACAGTCCTCAGATATGGTGTGCGATTATATCGGTTTGTCAGTCGGTTACACTACAAATACAGTCTTAAAATTGGAGACAAATTGCCGTATGACAGTATGTCAATGAAATGCCATACAGCGTTTTAGGTCCATATTTATTTTCACATCAAGTATAAAAGCCCAGAGACGTCATATGGCGTCTTTGACCCAGAATTCGAGTTCTTTGGTTTTCATAGCCTGATTTGTCCGCTTATTCTGAATTAGTGTATTCCGCTAACTTTGACGGCTTCGAAGTATACCGGAATATCCAAGTACACTAGATATCAGAAAGTCCCGTACTCGTGTGGATAAACTGTATAAGATAAATAAACCCTAAGCTAGATATACCCGGAACGGTCTCGGACGGTCTCGGAGTCTAGCCTACCTGTGACACAGCGTGTGTCACAGTACGAACTTACAGATCAGTCAGCAGTCCAGTGTTGGTCCTAGGGATCTGTCATAGCTCATAGGGGCCTGACCGGGACTCCCAGTCAGGGCTGCCTATACAGATTTCAGCACACCACCCCAGCACTGTGGGTGGTGACTGACTAGGAGAGTCAGAAAATGTAAAGTTGTAAGTGTTAGGGCAGGAGCCAGGGTGACAAGGCCTAACTGCTAATCTAACTGTGCCATTCTGATACACAAATTAGAACCCTCTAGCTAGCACAAGAGCATAAACTCACAGGCAATTAAGGTCCTGCTAAACTACTGAAAGGCTCTGTGTCAGCAAGTCAAATTGAAGATTTCAAAGGTGTCAAAGTAAAACCATAAACCAGATTGAAGAAGTCTTTGAGGTCACAGGAGTTCTGCACACCACCATGTCGGTGTGCCTCCAGAGTGAGCAGGAAGTCAATCGAAAGTACCAAAGTAGTCAGCGGTGGCCTCACGGAAGTCCATCCCATAATAGGAAGTAAAGAAGCCAGCGCCGTAGTAGTGCTCCACATCCAGAGGTCCGCTCTCATGTAATGCCATACCATACAGTAATAAAATGCCATGCCGAAGCCCAAATCCGCTTGAGCTAAATCCTGAAATGCTAGCAGGCTCAGAGTGTCAGGAGGCTCGGGCGGCTGACGGCAACGCACTGCCCCTCCAGCTCTGGTGCAAACACGAAACACTGCGTCTGAACCATGGTGCTCTACGCGTGCGCTTGCGTGAGCTAGTGCTCCTCGCACCGTGCGTGCCCACCAGTGGTGTGTACTGTGTGGCCGTTGCGCGAACTCCCAGCTTCACGAGTCTGTAGTGCTGTGTAATCATCCCCAAGTGTGCGCCAGCCATGCGCTGTGCTACCTCCAAGGTGCGCGCCAACAGTGTGCCGTGCCGCCTCCCCATGCGTGATACGATGTGATCCTGGGCTTATCGGCCCAACCTCTGTGTGCGAGTGCTCGTGGCCACTGCACTCCATGTGTCTGCCAAAATCCTCTCAAACCAAAGTCCAGGGCTCACAGTCCAACTCCTGTCTGTGTGTGTGTGCGCCTGCCTCACGGTCACTACGCTCCACGAACTGTGTGCGCCTATCTGCCAGTGCACGGTGGTCAACGTCGGCTGCCTCACTGGAAGAACAGGAACTTGTCCACGATGACGCGTGTATGTCCAACACCTTGAAGTCCGTGGTGATAAGCGTCGGCTGCCTCAGTGGCCGCCTCGCTGCAGTGCACGGTGGTCAACGTCGGCTGCCTCAGTGGCCGCCTCGCTGGAAGAACATGAACGTGTCCACGATGATGCGTGTCTGTCCAACACCTGGAAGTCCGTGGTGATAAGCGTCGGCTGCCTCAGTGGCCGCCTCGCTGCAGTGCACGATGGTCAACGTCGGCTGCCTCAATGGCCGCCTCGCTGGAAGAACAGGAACTTGTCCACGATGATGCGTGTCTGTCCAACACCTGGAAGTCCGTGGTGATAAGCGTCGGCTGCCTCAGTGGCCGCCTCGCTGCAGTGCACGGTGGTCAACGTCGGCTGCCTCAGTGGCCGCCTCGCTGGAAGAACAGGAACTGGATGACGCGTGTATGTCCAACACCCTGATCACGCAAGTGCTCTGCTGCTATGTCAAGTGTAGGCGGAGACTGTGCCCCTGGCGGGGATCTCTGAACTCCACACCCAACAATGTCTGAGCACTCCCACACCGAGAGTGTCTATGATGACCGAAACCACCTTCGCCGCGCTCCCGAGCCAAGAGTGTCCGAAGCCAAAGCCACCTTGCTGCATATAATACCTTTGCAAGCCATTAAGCCCAACAAAATCAAAAATGCCCGGAGCCAATATCTTGCGCCAACCAGAAGCCTTGTGCGTTTTAACTAAAAGAATAACCGAAGCCAAACTGTTGTGTAAAAGCCATGCGCCTTGCAGACCACCGAGCCAAAACAACCGAAGCCATCCTAATATAAAACAGCCACCATCCTTTCACAATAAAACCAAAGTAAACACAGCCGGACCTGCACGAGAAATATAGATAAGCTTTATTTCCCGAGAGCCAAAATAACCGAAGTCAGTCTGTCGTGTAAAAGCCAAAATAACCGAAACCCGTCTGTCGTGCAAAGGCCAAATAACGTAAGCCAAACTATTATGTAAAAGCCGGAATAACCGAAACCAGTCTGTCGTATAAGAGCCAAAATAACCGAAGCCAGTCTGCCGCGTAAAAGCCAGAATAACCGAAGCCCATCTGTTGTATAAGAGCCAAAATAACCAAAGCCAGTCTGTCACGTAAAAGCCAAAAGCCTGGTGTGCCAGAAGCCAAAATAACCGAAGCTCATCCTGCGTGAGGATGACCTAAGCCTAGTGTGCCAGAAGCCAGTTCGCCACACCAAAGCCTGGTGATGCAGCACAAAGCAACGTTCTCGTGCACGTACAGCCACCTTGATCCACCAGTGCAGGATGCCTGCCCCTGGCTTCACTTGGAGTATGGATTCACAGAAACACCACGGGGTCGATGAGAACAGCCTGGTTCCACCAGTGCACATTGTGCCCCTGGGCTCACCAGGACTCATAAGGATGCGCAAGAACCATTACACGTCGTTGTCGCGATACACATATAATAATGCTATTGTCAAGAGCCTGGATCCACCAGTGCACAAAGTGTACCCCTGGGCTCACCATAAGTCAAGACATAGCTAATTCCCAGTTGATGCTGGAAAAGAAGTAATATTCTCGCGAATTCACTCCACGTTAGGCTGCCAACTTCCAGAACTGCTCAAGAGCCTGGATCCACCAGTGCACCTGGGTGCCCCTGGGCTCACCATAACTCAAGGCACAACTAATTCCCAGTTGATGCTGGAAAAGAAATCATGTTCTCGTGAATTCGCTCCAAGTTAAGCTGCCAACTTCCAGAACTGCTCAAGAGCCTGGATCCACCAGTGCACCTTGGGTGCCCCTGGGCTCACCATAACTCAAGGCACAGCTAATTCACAGTTGATGTTGAAAGACAAATAATATTCTCGTGAATCCGCTCAGAGGTAAGCAAGCCGCTAACTTCCAGAACTGCTCAAGAGCCTGGATCCACCAGTGCACCTTGGGTGCCCCTGGGCTCACCATAACTCAAGGCACAGCCAATTCACAGTTGATGTTGAAAGACAAATAATATTCTCGTGAATCCGCTCAGAGGTAGGCTGCCAACTTCACCATAACCCAAGGCACAACTAATTCCCAGTTGATGCTGGAAAAGAGATAATATTCTCGTGAATTCGCACAAAGTTAGGCTGAAAAGTGCTTTTTGTGCACTCCAGGTGGCTGGGGAATTGAGCCACCACCCCAGCTCTTTGGCACCTGACAAAAACTGCCTTGCCCTGAATAGCTTTTCCAATTTAAAATATGTACGAATTCCGAGACGAAGATATCTATTTGCTGAGTGAACGCGAATGCGTGTACAACTTGTAATATTCACAGTATGCTCGCGTGCGTATTCCGCGCGCGCATTCGGAAGCAGCCACAACACAGTCCACAACAAGAAAGCAAGTCTTACAAAAGAAACCACTCTTAATTGACGCAATAATTGACGCAAAGTTGGGCATTCAGCCTCCAATATACGGTCTCACTCTGTCCATAATAACATATAAGCTAATTACGGAACCAAGAAGTGTCCACAACTGTCTTAGGCTCTAATCCGGCCTTCATTCATACACAAAGAGCAACGCGCATCCGCAACGCGAGTCAACCTGCCACAGTGGGGGACCCAGACTCAGGCGTCTGGGTCCCCACTCTCAAGTGAGTAAAACTGCTTCTCTATATATATACGCTGCGCGTTTGCCCACGAATCCAGTGAGTGGGAAATTGGAAAAGAGCTACTGGAAAGCTCTCCGTTCAGACTCTCTGATATCATGTCCACAGATCTGTCTCGTGACCGCCGAACTATCAGTCTCCTATCCGCGCGTCGCGCTCTCACCTCTGCGCGACCACCACCTGTGTCACATTATCTCACCGCCTCCTACGATCGTGCCCACGTCGTCAGTCCGTCATCCAAACATCTGCCACATGCACCATCGGCTGTACTCTGCATTCTGTGTCACATCTGAAACCAGCCATAAACTGTCATCAGCAGTCTGCATCGCCAGTGCCACATACGATAATCTGCCATGCGTACGTGACACCTGTGTCACAATGTGTCACCAGCTGGACAAACCCGGCGCGGTACCATGAAAAGCCGGGGTTTGTTACATGGGGCCACGACCTACCGGAATATCCAAGTACACTAGATATCAAAAAGTCCCGTACTCGTGTGGATAAACTGTATAAGATAAATAAACCAAGGCTCTATATCGATATTTCCGATAACCGATACTATCGATATATCGTATTTATCGCCGATTATCGGATTGCAATATCAAACTATCGATTGTGCTAGTTTTGATGTTCCATATTTTATTTATAACAAATTACATATAAATGCCCAAATAATCGATTATTTATCGATTGTGCCGATTATCGATACCATTTTTCGGATATCGGATAGTATCGATACCAAAAAACCAAACCGATATAGAGCCCTGAAATAAACCCTAAGCTAGATATACCCGGAACGGTCTCGGACGGTCTCGGAGTCTAGCCTACCTGTGACACAGCGTGTGTCACCGTACGAACCTACAGATCAGTCAGCAGTCCAGTGTTGGTCCTAGGGATCTGTCATAGGGGCCTGACCGGGACTCCCAGTCAGGGCTGCCTATACAGATTTCAGCAAAGTATCCTACGTGGCGAATTGTCAAAATTCGGCGGCGCGCTCTTTCAGTATCCCTCAAAAGGGCATGTTTAGCAAAATTGTCGGGTGGAATCTCCGGTCTTGCCGCGGTTTGACCGGATAGCGCGCCAACGTCCTCCCGGTTTCCGCTAGGGGGACGGTGGCGCTGCTTGAGGGAACGCTCACGTTAGGTCTAATCTCAAAACGAGAAGATTCTGTCCGACAGTTTTGTTGATCTCTGCATGATTAACAATATTTATTACGGACAACACCTTAGGAGTTCAATATATTAAGTTTAGTACTTCGACAGCCTAGCGACATCCCGCGGAGATAGAGCGGAAGAAGTGCTTCATACCGCCAGCGATTCGTTGAGCGGATGAAGCGCATCTGCGCGTTTTAAACTTTTTACATAAGTTCACTTAGTTGTGTTAAGTAGCTACAGCCACTCCCTTGGTCAGAACGCCAAGAGAATGGCGTTTCGAGGATGACGTTTACCGCTCCTCGCCACTCGAAGCGAGGACCCCAAGATCCGCTTCGAGTGACCAAATCTGAGCGGGCAAGTTACCTATCGCCCAAAGTATGTCGTGTGCAACATATTTTGGTGCTAGTATGCTGCGGATGTTCCTAATCTATTCATTAATTAACACCGCTGAAACAGCTCTTTACACTGGCGGAACGTGAGAAGTGCTCTTCACAACATGCAAGGCGGGTCTCGTGAGCGGCTCAGATGTCACGCGACGGGCGGGGGATTCGATCTACCGACCGATGCAGCCTCTGAGTGCAAATCGAAATGTGAGGTTTCATTACAACTCTTACTCTAAGACGCTGTACAGTAATCACTCAGTAATAAGAAAACCCGCCAATAAGAAAGTAGCCAGCTTTCGGGGGGGGGGTTGATGAAAATGGCTACTGGTTTTTTTGAGCTAAGAAAGTAGGGTGGTTTAAGAAATATGGGGGCTGGCTCAGGGAAGATATCTTCCGTTGACCTGGTACGGCCCCAAATCAAAAATTCTTTCGGCCCGCCTTCGGTCCGCCCGGTCCAAACTGCAAAATGCCCGCCGCAGTCGTGAAAATTTTAATCTTAAGTATGAAAAAATGCAAAAATCGCAAAATTTTCATCAAAATTTTAGAAGTTTGCGCCAAATTGGTTCGGCCCCAAAGCAATTTCTCTTTCGGCCCCTCTTCGGCCCGGGCCTCATTTTGGCGACTCAGTTCGGCCCGGGGCCGGCCAATCGGGGTAAGATATCTTCCCTGGGCTGGCTGGCAAGCCCAAGAGACAATCCGGCAATTTCTTAAATTTAAGAAAATTTTGCTGGATTTTTAGCCTTTTTACTCTATTTTTCGGTATTTTTACATGATTCCATATGCAAATCTAATATGTATCGAACGCATGATTCCGGTCACGTTTCGGCCGAAACTGAAATTATTTTCTAGTGCGCCCACGATATGTATATGAGGCTACATGTGAGCTGAAATTCAGCCTATGCATGAGCTGAAATTCAGCCTATATATATATGAGGCTATATATGAGCTGAAATGCAGCCTATATATGAGGCTATATATGAGCTGAAAAACCTCCTCGATCGCTGGTGACGGTTCCGACGGCTTCAGTGGAGGTTGAGAGGCGGGCTCGGGGAGGGCTGCATTTTTGCTACGTACACTTGATTTGACACCGGCGATAAGAAGCTCCTTAAGCTCCATATAGTCGGACACGTCAATTAGACCGTCATCTAAATCCTTTTTCAACTCCTTGAGCTGGGCACGGCTTGCAGGGTCCATTTTGTGAGAGTGGAAAATTTTAAGAAAGTTGCTGAGCTAGGCGTGTGTCGATGTACATGGTTAAGAAAATGAGCTGGCTGGCCAAGAGATCGCGATTCACTATTCTTAAAATTCTCATAGGAGGCTGGAGCTGGCCGGGGGGGCGGGGGGGGTACCCAAGTTGAAGAGAATGGCTGGTTGGCTCCGAATCTCCGGTTTTCTTATTAATACTGAGTGATTACTGTATGCCATGACATGACAATGACATGACAATGACATGCCATGACCTCGACTGTGAGACATAGACACTGCACTGTTGAACTGTTCGTGTGACGTGTCAAATATAAAAGTTATTAGATGTGATTTTAAATCGACCACACTATGTACGTATTCGTATAGTCATAATAATAAATTCAATACTCATACTCGATACTCACACTGCTGGAAAACTCGACCATATATCCGCATATGTTCTTACGATACTTGTGACACTCGACTACTGTTACTCTTGTACCTGTAGTTGCTAGTTCTATCAGATGAATCGAATCCAAAAGATGTATCCCTTCCCTTGCATTTCTTCGTTCGGTCTTTTGGTTTCCATGTGCCGTTTCGGTCCCAGCCGAGAAACACATATGCAAGGCAATGGCGATTCAGTTGCCACAGAAATTTGTATTGACCGTTGCTGATTTTTTCATAACCGAGAAAGAATACCTCTCAAATATATGTTCCAAACTTTCAGAATACACCACACGCGCAGTCTCCGCTTCCACGAGTTCAGAGGTGCTAGTTTGCATCTGCGGACTGTTGAATATTGGATTATTTGGATTTGTTGCAGCTCGCTACTCTTCAAAACTTCTTCTTCGCACGCGTATTCAGGGCTCGCCAGTAGAAGGGACTTGTGAAAGCCTTCGTACCGCAGGAAAGGTTGTGATGGGCTGGTGCTCGACGTTACTCTCCGAGTGGTGCGCGTGCCCCCATAGTGGAAGTGAACCTATATTTAGAAAAGAACGTATCGTTTCGATATTTTGAAATTTGCCTGGAGATACTCAATTAGAGAAGCTCAGACTCGTGCAGGTAGGTACCTGGATACATACGACTGAGATATGTTGCTTGCGTTTTGATTCAGGAGAGTGAGATCTCCCAACGTACTCGGCAGCGGAGAAGGAACGGTGGGTTTCAACATCCCCGGTCATACAAGTTTCTTATGTTTCCAAGAGCAACACAATTATATCTGGTCAAAAGAGTATGTGCAAAGGATTCCTTTTAACCTCTATCCGGTTGCGAGAGTATATAACATATGCACTGGTGTCCTCGGTATTGAACGTCGTCAACGCGCCGATCGAATTCAACACCATATCAAAAAATTCAAGTTCGCCGTCAAGGTTAAACGGTGCAAACACTTCAAATAGGATAGGATAGCTAGCGATACCTAGCGAACTTTAGGTAGTCAGAACAGAAACAGCGAGGTCAGCACTTGCATCGGTGTCGACTCATAACTCAGCGCGATAATCCGGAAAGAAGCCACTTTGGAAGGAGATATTCTCGTTCCGTGGCACGGTCACTTATGCATTTTGCATTTACGTGATTATAGTGACGAAATAAAATTCTGGTACTAAAGGAAACCACAGCTCAACGCAGGAGGATGAGCGGTTTATATCGGAAGGGTGTGAAGATGAGCTCGTGGGGAATGAAGACGAGGTCTGCAGAATATGTCTGCAACATAGCACAAAAGGTATGGGTCTGAACCTTCTTTTTCTACGACGTTTGTATGCTCGTCTGAAATCAGCATAAACGCGCCAGTTCATTTTGTTTTTTGCCACTGGAACATTAAGCTGATGTTCGAGTCCGCTTTCAAAATTGTGGCTTCTTTGCTGCCAACGAATAGATGGCGGTAAGGTTTTTCTTACGCGGGCATTGCATTCTGAAGCATAGACATACATACACATATATACTGCTGGGGGATATATGTATGTATGTGCTCTATGTATGTATGTATGTGCGTACATATAGCGAGTCATACGTAGGAATACTGTTCGATATTCCAGAGTGTATGTATCGAACACTGATGACAGGAACTTTAGGTGACGATGACGGCTGGAATGATGTTGGAAATATCCATTCGATTCAGGAAATCCTACAATTGATCTTCAATGCGGCTGTAAAGGAAGCCTCGGAAAGTGCCACAAGGTAATGCACCGTGCATGCGATGGGCAACTGCTTATGCAATCATTGGCTTGCAAACATTATTTGCTTTTCGGAACATATTTATTTGTAATATGTGTATATTCCTAGCAATGAGTAGTTGACTGACCATATACACAGATTAGCATGCCCGCAGTGCTTTGTTTTTCATTTGCTACAGAATGCCTCTATGGCGGCTCTGATCAAAAGTGTATTCATCTCTGGGACTATGGAGAAGGTCGGCCGATGACTGTGCGATATACCGTGTTCATGACAGACAGTAGCAGCTTATTTTTCTTGATTCATTGCACTAAAAATACACAGATATTCCTTATACTCTCCGATGCTACGCTTTCTCGGCGGGATATGTGGCTACTATGTTATGCAGCATGTTCAGGTGAGGGGGTTGGCGCCGGGCAACAGAAATGCGCAGTGACCTGGTTTACCCCTCGAGCAAGAGGCTGCGCGGAAGGTTATGCGTGCGATGTAAGGTAAAACGCTATTTCATTAATATCCCAACCAAGCGCGAGACATTGCGTTCTCATAGCAAAGTATGATACACCAGTTCCATGAACACAAATCACTGTATCACAAAGAACATATGATGTCTATAAATGTGCGCTTACATATATTGCTTGCTTCTCTATACAGACACACCACGATGCTGACGCGGTATTGCGGCCGTGATTGTTTTGTCGTAATGGATACTAGGTGGAAGCTGACATGGTCTGTGGCATGCGAGATATGCGAGACGGAGATTGCCCCGGACCTACGAGTACTGGTCATAAATAGCTGCGAAGAGCGACTGCGCAAAATTAAAAGAGAGGGGAAGCCACCGTACCACTGAGGCATACGGCAATGAAGGTACGCGGGATTCAGCGCTGATGCAGATACTGATGTATTGCACTTCCAATAATCATACTGCGTTGCGTTCTGCTTGCATATCTCTCATGTAACTTGTTTCCATGTGTGTGCGCATACATGCATCCATATATTTTAAGGTACATATCCCTCACCTCTCACTTGCGTGTGTGTAGGTAGAATTGCAGTTCTGCCCCCTTATGATGCGGTGTCAGGGGGCACAGTGATGCACATACATCAGAGAAGTCCTGGCACAGTGATTTCAAGATAATAGCCCATCACTTTCATACCAGAATCAATATCTCACAGCACCCCATGCACTAATCATGTGATGATACGGCCAGCTCGGTTGTTGCTTGCAGAGTGATCATCCAGACGCGCAAGCTGACCAGCACAGCCAAATGGCAGCAGGAATAACGCAAAGCAGCAAATGTACCATAGCTTTTACATAACACCCCATCTAGATGCCATTCCTGGCGCACTTGCAGAAATAAGACTGTCGTACAAACATCATCATAGGCATGCAGTAGTAGAAACAGCCATGCGCATCCTTTTTATGTGCTAAATACCAATGTCATACCCATAGATAAATCACGGTAAAACAAGTTGCACCAGCATAAAGTGCGATAACAGCTCAAATCTTGCCCCGTGAAGACGTTCTTCTCATACGTAATTTCATTGTGCTCTTCACGCATAGAATTGCGCATCAACCCAGCGAACTCCAATTTGTAACCCATTACGATTAAACATACTTTTCTTTACTCAAATCTATTTTTTCATAGCAGCAGGGCGAGTAATCTTTAGCTTCAACTTGGCCGCCAGGGGTTTCAAGATCTCCTCTCCAAAAAACTGGTCTAACCGCTTGTGTAGAGGCTTGTACGGATTTGGGTACTTGTAGATGCAGCACGTCGCCTGCATAGGGCACCAAGCTCAGGACAGCCTAATATGTTTCACACCGGCTCCTCAAAGCATAATGGCGCTTACAGTGCACATTCTATAAGGATATTGTGGTTCGCATGAAGCCCTGCGTGCACATGCTAGTGCCGGCGACGGATCACGCGCTGCCTTTGAAGGCCAGAAGGTAGAGTAAGGGTTTTTTGGCATGCACTTTCCACCCGAAACTTGATGCCCACAGAGATTTCATCGGACAAATAGAGTAAAAATTCGCACCATAAATTCAATAAACTCTGTGAACACCAGCTCACTTTCATCTTCCTCGGCATTTTCGGACTCGTTTCCGGTGTTGTCTTGCACCTCCCCAAATATCTGCAATCCGGGACATCCATAAAAATTCACACAATACCAACAAGGTATCCCAAAATCAATTTACAGAGTAATACAGGCACAAGCAGTGTATGGTTGGTTGAGAGGAGCAAAATGACACGCATCTGTGCGCTCGAGTTCCAAATCACTCAAAAAAGCCCAAACTTGAATGTGAAGTGTCTTCGATGCTGATGCGCAATTTTGTTATTTCTGTCAAATTATTGGCACCCACATTTTTAACATCGCTGTTGTCCACACCAGCGCCCAGTACTCGACATTCCTTAAGCAAAATTATTACTTCTTTCATGTTCATGGTTCCGCCAGAAGCAGCAGCGGCAGATGTGGTCTTGTCCGCCCCACTAAACTTGGCAAAAACCTTTCGCAAGTTGTCCCGATAACAGTTCATCACGTCCCGAACCTCCTGTAGACGATCCATGGCCACCACAATCATGGATTAATGAATGCTGCGGCACACGTGAGCACAAGTTGCAGAGTAGAACAGGAACACAGGAATGCTAATGTGGGAACACGGTACTTGATGTCCCATTATAGCGCTCTCGCTTGCTGTACTATAATTAGTCCAGCGCCATCGGAAAGCGCCGATTCCCTTCCCTGTCGCGCTGTGTCACATGTGTAATAGCTAATTCACTCGGGCACATCAGATGCCTTTTTAATCACACCTAATCCTACTGGATGCCATGGACAATTGATTCGTGCATCCCGGCAATGTAGTGGAGAGGGCGGCATTTCAGGAATACCGGTGCGTTCAGCATGTTTCGGAATTCCTCCTGGTCGGAGGTGCATGCATTGGGCAGCACTAGCTCTCCAAGAAGCTGCTTGAACTTGGTGGATATCCTCGCGGAACCTTTAAAGCGTTTGGAGGCGATCACGATTAGCGCCTATTGTCCCCGCATCCACCAGCTCCGCTGAATCAGAGAGACTGGCGTGATAGGAGGGCGCTCCCCATCTCCTAACAGACTCAGATTGAAAGCGCATACCTCCATGAACTCCTTGGGCATCATCTCATTGTCAGGGTTGTCATCATCTGCCTCCATGATGAGATGCGACCCGTCATCGTTGTATGTGAACTCCTGATTCACCTCATAAAAAATCATGTCGAACTTCGAGCCGTTCAGATGTGGGCAAGGAATCTTGCAATCCTGCTCGATCCGCCAACACATCCATGCATATGCAAATTCCACCACACACTTCGCCTCACAACCAATGATGAACTGCCACTTCACCTCACAACCAATGATGAACGGCCTGCGGCAGAAACAGAGAAGCAGAATATTCCAGCGCTGATTGGATCAACACGGTTGCAGACGATGAGCAAGCATAACCTGACCCAGATTCTAAAATGCTCAACGACCCAGGTACCAAAATGCCGCTATTCTGAGGACAGGGTGAGGCCCCTACACCAGTAGCCCTCTCGAAATCACCACTACAAACAGAGCCTTCCCAAGACTAGTTGGTCAGTGCAGAGAGACGGCCCAACAATGTGCCGCCGGGTGGAGCCTAATAAAAGATCAATGCCGCATATTCTCGCACCGGCCTCGCTGCAGTACTGCGCGGGGGCGGCTTTGCTATAGGTGCCCCTATTGTGAATCCAGTAATGGAGTTGGCACCGTGCAACCCTAATTTTGTGACACCCTACATCAGCACCACTGTCATGAAAACCCAGAGTATACATACAAAGCTACGTCGATGGATACGCAGCGGACAAGCGCCAAGAGATCTGTGGGGGATCTGCAGTGGGACGCACAACCGGTTTTGGGCTACCTAGTGACCAGGTGTTTCAGCCACACACCTAAACACTGAGCTGCACCCTCAACGGCCGAGATCTGGAGGTCAGCTGGGCACCACAGGATATCATAATGGGATCATGATAGGAACTGAACTTGTGCATCAAGAGATGGACATGCTTGGGGCCGACGCAATTAGGGCAGTAGGGCGCGGAGCTCCTTCACAATTGGTTTTCTTTGCGTCATCATCGCTAAGTATACGCGCTACCCTTTAATATCCTACGGGGGCGCCCCGACCCTGGCTCGCAAAACATGATCCGGCATCCGGCGAACGTTTTCAGTGGCCGGTGCGGTTGAAGTACCTTGAGGAACTTCCAGTACTCCGCGCTCGACATGCACCCGCCTGCTGCGTAGAACTTGTAGATCCGGCGAACATCCTGCGTCATAGCGTCATGCATGACCCAGTCAGCCAGCCAGGTGGATAGAGATGAAAGAATGGGGCTGCTTGCCAAGGCTTCAAGCGCGCCGTCTCCCTATCACGTGGACCACCGATTGCTTCATCCAACACCCTAACAAAAGGCGTTCCCACTACCCTCCTACTCTGGCGGGACCACCCTCCTACTCTGGCGGCCCTTCACCAAGTCCCTCGTCACCTGCCGAAGGCACTTCACACACCGCCTGACCAAGCCGCCCGTCGCAGCTCACGCCGGACACGACTCTTGGGGGGCATGCTGGGCAGAAAGCACCTTCAGATTGGCTAGGAGGAGGTCTTCCATGCGCTTGATCTCCTGCTCCTTCTCGGATAACTCCCCTTCCACCACTTCATCCGGCGGAGGCGCCTTAGGCAGCAGATCCTTGATTCTGCTCTCATGAATCTGTCCCACATCCCTTCCGCCTTCAGCAGCCTCGCCTATTGGATTACCTCTCCTCATTTCTGCAGCGAACCCCTAATCATGTTCATTCCTGGCATAGGCGGAATGCATGTGATTGGTCCATCGAGGCCACGATGCGAAGCTAAACAGGCCCCAGCTTGTCAGACGTCTGCCTATCAGGTCTACCTTGGGAGGTCCCAGCTTGTGAATGGTCTCTCAGGCCCACGCCGGCAATGGCACACATTGGCTTGAAACACGGATGCGTCACCGTGCCGAAACCCGTTGAATGGACCGGAGCGCTGCCAGTGTCATCGAGGCCGCGGGTGACACTCGCAATCATAGACCGCCGCAGCGGAGGCAAAGCCCCGAGTCACACGTCGCCCGGTCCGAGGCCGCGGGTGATGCTCGCAATCATAGACCGCCGCAGCGGAGGCACAGCCCCGAGTCACACGTCGCCCGGTCCGAGGCCGCGGGTGACGCTCGCAATCATAAACCGCCGCAGCGGAGGCACAGCCCCGAGTCACACGTCGCCCGGTCCGGGGACTGCTGATCAACCTCGTCCAGCGTCTCACTACCTTCCGCCGGCGTGGAGAGCTGCGACACCGGCCAAAGCCCAGGGGCCCTGGCATGGTGCACGTCTCACCGTTGTGAACGCCGCGATCTCCGCCAGCTCCTTGTCATCTGTCATCTCCACCTCCAGCCCTGCCGCCTTCTTGGAGAGCATGTCCAGGGCGAAACTGCGCAGCCGCCGCTCCGATTAGTGGGCCCCAGCAACCCTGCCACGTGGGCATGAAGCGCCCAATGCAGAGGTGGAAGCAATAACCTCGCTGCAATTCCACCCGTCCTTTGCAGCCGCGCACGGATTGCGTCCACGTGTTGTGCCATTCGCCGTGTCGGGAGCTGCGGATGTGGGGTGATGGCCCTGAGGCGATGGCCGCAGCGACTCACCCCTGGACCTTGCTGACCGCTGTCTGCATGTCACGGGTGCGCATAATCTTGACTTGGTTCGCTTTCGCCACGCTGTCCTGAGCATCGCGCACGAAGCCCTCCATCTCCTGGCACAGCTGCTCCACCTGTGCACCCACCCGCCTCGACCCACCACACGCGTCATCTCCTGGCACAGCTGCTCCACCTGTGCACCCACCCGCCTCGACCCACCACACGCGTCATCTCCTGGCACAGCTGCTCCACCTGTGCACCCACCCGCCTCGACCCACCACGCGTCATCTCCTGGCACAGCTGCTCCACCTGTGCACACACCCGCCTCGACCCACCACACGCGTCATCTCCTGGCACAGCTGCTCCACCTGTGCACACACCCGCCTCGACCCACCACACGCGTCAGCGCGCTACTGGTAGCGCTGGGATGCGGCATCTCAGGGCAGCCGTGCGCTTCCTTTGGCACCTGGCAGGACAACGGAGGGCGAAGGGCAGAGCGCGGTCTTCGCAGGTATCGGAAGCGACGGGGGAGAGAACCTCGACTCCCCTCCACCGAGACACCGGGCGGCCTTGAAGCCCCCCGCACCCATCACACCGGCGGCAGCAAAAACCCCAGCAGTACAGAGGAAGGCCGCGCGCCAGCCCCCTGAGCCTTCTCCCAGGAGGGCGGCAACAGCGCTCATCTGCGCACCCCTCAAGATGGCAGGGTTCACTCTTCTTCATCACAGGCCCCCTCCCTGTTCACGCCGGGCAGTTATGGGTCGGGCTCGCCGCCTCCGGGCACTTCCCCGGACCGAACCTAACCCTAGACTCAACACCGCCTGGGCCACGCCCCAACATGCCCCCCACCCTCCCTCCTGGTTCTCCAGCGTGCAGCGCCGCGATACCGAAGGTGCACACAAGCAGCGGGTACGCGCACTGACCGCTCAACGCCAAGTGCCTTCGAGAGCTCCGGCATTCGAGCCCAACTCTTGTATGCCCTGCACCGGGCGCTGATGGCGGCAGTCCGAGGCGGACCTCCGGCTCGACCCTACCCTGCAGGTCTTTTGCAGGGCTAACTCTTGAGGTGATCCTGCCGCCTCTGCGAGAGCTGCTCCGCAAGCGCACCGCCCGCGCACACGTGAAGGGGCGTCCGCGCCGGGCGCCAGGGTAGAGCGCCAGGTGTGGAGGAGAGAGGACCAGGTGGCAGGAGGGCCCGCTCCGCACCTCCTTTGTATTCACCATCGAGTCTGCGTACAGTGTGGTATCGGAGACGAGATGCTTGATGCAGCCTTCCAGCCCCTCGATGGCCTCTTTCAGCGGCGCGTTCTCCTTGACATCCATCCCTTGCCCGCGCTGGAACATGTGCGCACAGACCTGGTAGCTCTGTTCCGCCTTCGCGTCCTGCTCCATGCCCGAACCCTCTCCCCCGCCTCCGTCCACCGCGGCCCAAGCATCCGCGCCACAGAGCGTGGTGTGGCGTACTGTCATCCTGCCAGGCCTAGCGGATGGCACATGCTGGGCCAGATCATGCCCGCCTCCCCAACGCACCGCCGGGCTCCCCACAGCCTGCTGGAAGGGAGCAACGGCCGATGCCGCGCGGTTCGGGCATGAGTGGGTATCTACGCGATATGCCTTGATGGGGCACCTCTGAGCATGTTCCCCCATAACAGGGTGTGCCGCTGGGCGCAGAGGTTTGGCAGGAGGGGTGTCGCACCATGATATCCTCTGGGGCCAGCAGCTCCTCTGGCATGTGCATATGCGCCCTCTCATCGAGAACTACCTGGTCTCCGCCGCCGTGCTTGACCGCTCGATCAGTCGCCGACATGCTCGACCGCTCGATCTATCGCCGCCGCGCAATGATCAATTTGCATCCAGATCGAGGGAAAGCATCGACGACGTTCCCGAGTCCCTCTCCCGCGGAATCCCCGACACAGAAGCATCGGTTGTAGGGCTACAAAACGCTTCGCTAGACTGTAGCTCACCTAGAGCTTTGGCAGACGTTGCGGTCAACAGGCCGACCCGAGCGAGGTCGCTGGCTAATGCGCCATGGTCGAAGCGCGGCATCCGCAGTGCAAAGGACACGACGGCGCTCGCGGACATGCGCGGCGCTCCTGACCCGCATCGGCGCCGGCGCTGGCGACTTCCTCTGAGGATTTCCTGAATTTGGCACCGCGTCACGTTCTTCCAGCTCCTCCTCCGCTTGGAGTCGCCGGAAGCTGGCGAGGTGGCGGCGTGAAGCGCCAGGCGCGGGCTCGGGCCCACACCTTGTTGATGAAGCGCAGAGGGTCCACTTCCTTCTCCAGCATCTTCAGGCTGCACTTCTCAGGAAAGACGCTGTGGTACATCACCAGCAGCTCCTTGCCGTCCTTCAAGTCAGAACCGAGATTCGCCACCTCCGGCTGCGCGCAACACCCCCTCCCCCTGTCCTTCAGCTTTGCGGCGTATGCACAGCGGCAGAATCTCCTGGGGGAATCTTCCGGTGCGGCAACTGCTGAGTCAGCAACCCGCGGAGTGCACAGTGCCGGTGCCCGCGGTGCATCACGTGGACGCATGACGGCCGCGGTCGAGCCAGGGCCCGGCGCGTCAATGGGCTGGGGTGAAAGGCGGGCAAGAGGGTTACGGGCCGTGCGAGCGCAAGGAGGTTGGTGACCAGTAAGGGCAGCGGTTCCTGCATGTAGGCGCAAGCAGGGGGGGGAGGGGGAGGGCGATGTGGCGGTGTGCACGGACCTGGTCATGCTGCTTGAGGAGGTGGTTCAGCCAGCGAATCACGAGCGCCGGGCCATCGATTTTGTCCAGAGCCTCGTTGAAGGGCTTCTCTCTCTCCTCCTGAGACCTCCACTCCGGGCCAATGAGAACAAGGCAGAGAATGAGCACAAGTCCCCCTGGAAGGCCGCCTCCTTCCTCGCCGGCACGGAGCGGCTTCGGACTGCCCTCATGACCGCGCCTGCCGGGAATCTCATGGCAGGGCGCCCACGAGCAGGACACGAGCAGGACTCCAGGGTGCAACGAGTGCTGTGGCGCGGCGCCCCGACCTGTTTGAGCAGAGGGGTTGGATCCGGGTAGACGAATCTGTCGAGCTGCTCTGCGAGGTTGGCCTTGACCACCTTCCCGACGGCCCGCAGCGTGTCATGGTAGCTGTTCGCCACATCCTGCAGCCCCCAGTCGCGGCACACACCGCGCGTTACCACGTTTGCCCGCGAGGGCGGACGAAAGCGCACACAGGACAACGGTGCTCAAGAGCCTGCGCACAGGGCAGTGTCAGCGTACAGGGCAGTGTCAGCGTGCAGGGCAGTGTCAGCGGCAGCTTCCCTGGCAACGAGCCCCTCGCCACATGGCACACCCAGGTTCCGCAGCAACGAGCCACTCGCCACATGGCACACCCAGGTTCCGCAGCAACGAGCCCCTCGCCACATGGCACACCCAGGTTCCGCAGCAACTCGCCACTCGCCACATGGCACACCCAGGTTCGCAGCAACTCGCCACTTGCACATGGCACACCCAGGTTCCGCAGCAACGAGCCCCTCGCCACATGGCACACCCAGGTTCCACGGCAACGAGCCCCTCGCCACATGGCACACCCAGGTTCCGTGGCAACGAGCCCCTCGCCACATGGCACACCCAGCTTCCCCGTGCGGCTGTCATCGACCAGAGCTTGGGAAGGGGCACGCCTTCAGCTGGTTGGCGTTCTTCTCCCAATAATCGCCGCGCTGCGTCTGCCCGGTCAGATCCCTCTTCAGACGCTCCATCTGTCTCAACTCCCCTCTCTCCTCCCCCAGCCCCACCCCACTCCACCATCTCTTCCGCCCTTCCTCCACAAGCCTCATCCCACACCGCCGCTGCCCGACCCGGCGTCAGCTTCCATCAGCGCATTCCGTGTAAATCACGAGAAGGATGCACGAGGCGAGCTCACCTCCGGCTGCGGGTCGAGGCGAGCTCACCTCCGGCTGCGGGTCCAGCAGCGTGCTCACCTCGGCTGCGGGTCAAGGCGGAAACTCACCTCCCGCTGCGGGTCTTGTGAGCTCACCTCAGCTGCGGGTCAAGGCGGAGCTCACCTCCGGCCTGCGGGTCAACGCGAGCTCATCTCCGGCTGCAGGTCAAGGCAAGCTCATCTTCGGCGCAGGTTGAGGCGAGCTCACCTCCGGCTGCGGGTCAAGGCAAGCTCACCTCCGGCTGCGGGTCGAGGCGAGCTCACCTTCGGCTGCGGGTCAACGCAGGGGGCGAGCTCACCTCCGGCT
>LGRX02002397.1:31840-68239 GCA_001247695.2 Cymbomonas tetramitiformis
GCGAGCTCACCTCCGGCTGCGGGTCAAGGCGAGCTCACCTCCGGCTGCGGGTCAAGGCGAGCTCACCTCCGGCTGCGGGTCAAGGCGAGCTCACCTCCGGCTGTGTCTCATTGATTCGCCGAGTCAGCTGCTTGATGCGACTGTCCTGCTCCGTGATCTGCTCGCGGGCCCGCCGGAGCTCCGCCTCGATGCGGGTCACTTTGGCGCCCGCGTCCTGCCAACCCATAACCCGTCCTGAGCACCCTCCTCTCATAACCTGACTCCACCCCCTGCCGGGCTACACCCTCCCGGAACTCCCCGACAACTTCCTCAATCCATCTCTCCACTCGCCACGTCACGCCTCACGCGGCTTCCCTTGATCAACCACCTCCCTCCTCGCCGCGGAGGTGCAGGCTCTGACGTGGAGAACTTTCCAACCAGCCAACGTCACACGGTTGTGGCTTTAGCGGCCAGGATGAGGCGGAATCACCTTAGCCATCTCGGACTGGCGGCCGACCTCCTCCAAGCTCGCTTCCGCCCTGAAGTGGGCCGCATTCTGCTCAGGCAGCCAGGTTACCCCTCAACCAATCAGCTCCAGCCAGGTTCCCCCTCAACCAATCAGCTCCTCGCCGACACAATCAGTGATCCACCCACGAGCAATGCTGCGGTAAAATCGATGTTCAAGGCGGGGAGGGGATGGTGGAGCTGCTATGCCATGCTCACAGGAGGTGGCAAAATCAGAGAATTGGAACACTTCAACCCGTTCCGCCTAAGATCCGCCAATAGCCGATGACAAAAAATACTGTCATACACGTAGCTGGCAATTGCGGCAGCTGGTGTCAGCGACTTATTGGCTCCTGCCATTGGGGGCGGGGAAAAATGTTTGCTGCGCAGGAAAAAATTGTTGCTCCTCGCTATTCCTCGCAACAGCTGTGTTTCCATTCTCGACTTATTCAATCGAAGTCTGAAAATTGCAGTCGACACTGCATCGTCATCCAGGCATGACATCTCCCTGCATGACGCCATCATACACCATACACCATGCGCAGCAAGCACAGTGGAGAGGGGGTGTTCAGAAGGTGCGGGACCCAGGGACACGGAGATGGGTTACCGCGCGCCACGTGTTAAAAGCGCGGACACCGAGCACTTTTTCCATACGCACGATCAATTGAGTTACATTGGCTCGAGCTTTAATCTGCTGCAGCGCGCCTTCCTTCCACGACTGCCGAACAGCCCCACAGCCACCCCGCCGCCTGACTCCAAGGCAGATGCCAGCTGGCACTCACGATGGCACGGAGCACCCCCGAGGTGCGGCAAAAAGATCGAAGTCACATGGGGGACCGATCTATACAGCAGACCATCAATCCATGCCAGCCAGAGGCCCAGTGGAGCCTTGAAGCCTTGCAGACCGTCGATCCATGAGCCGAGCTTCTCGCCGCTCCCTCTGACCGGTGCCGATGACCAGAGCCTCTCACCGCTCTCGGTGGGCGCTCGGTGTGCCACGTCAGCAGGGCACTGCTTGGGTCCCTGGCTGCCCTCTCGGCGCAAGAGCCTGGAGCAGACAGACGGCAGCCAGCTGGAAGGCTGAGCATCGCGTGGTGCAAGGTCTGGAGGGATCTATGCTCAAGGACCGCGAACCACAGCAGCAGAGGCTGAGGAGCGCACCCGGAAAGCCGCACTTGCCCCAGATTTGGTCATTTTGCCGATCTGGCGCTCACAGAACTTCCACCGCGACTCACTCTTGAAGCGCTCGCCTGTGCCTCCCCCACAGCCCACACCTCCGCTCCCCTTCATGCTGAGCTGCTTCAGCGTGAAGCATCCACCACTTGATCCTAGGGCCGGCTTGCCCCTTGGTCCAAGGGCCGGCTTGCCACTTGGCCCTAGGACCGGCTTGCCCCTTGGTCCTAGGGCCGGCTTGCCCCTTGGTCCAAGGGCCGGCTTGCCACTTGGTCCTAGGGCCGGCTTGCCACTTGGTCCTAGGGCCGGCTTGCCCCACTTGGTCCTAGGGCCGGCTGCCACTTGGTCCTAGGGCCGGCACACTTGGTCCTAGGGCGGCTCTTTACTCCAATCCTAGGGCCGGCTTGCCACTTGGTCTAGGGCCAGAAGCTTGCCCCTTGGTCCTAGGGCCGGCTTGCCACTAAGTCCTAGGGCGGCTTGCCCCCATGGTCCCTAGAGGCCGGCTTGCCACGCAGCTGGGCCGGCCGCCCACTTGGTCCTAGGGCCGGCTTGCCCCTTGGTCCTAGGGCCGGCTTGCCCCTTGGTCCAAGGGCCGGCTTGCCACTTGGTCCTAGGGCCGGCTTGCCCCTTGGTCCTAGGGCCGGCTTGCCACTTGGTCCTAGGGCCGGCTTGCCCCTTGGTCCTAGGGCCGGCTTGCCCCTTGGTCCTAGGGCCGGCTTGCCCCTTGGTCCTAGGGCCGGCTTGCCACTTGGCCCTAGGGCCGGCTTGCCCCTTGGTCCTAGGGCCGGCTTGCCCCTTGGTCCTAGGGCCGGCTTGCCCCTTGGTCCTAGGGCCGGCTTGCCCCTTGGGCAGGTATGGCGTAGGGGAGCAGGGACGTAGGGAGGCAGCCAGGGCAGGTATGGCGTAGGGGAGCAGTTACGGGGAGGAAAGGGTTGCCCGCACTCTCATATTGGCTGTCAACGAGTTCCTTCTGCGCCTGGAGCTGCAGTAGGTCCTGCTTCGTGCGCTGGTACTTGAGAAAGTATGGCACTGCGTTGGACGCAGTGGGGTCCATGTAGAGGGCCGTGAAGATTTCGTGCATCAGCCTGGCAGGACACCCGTGCCCCACCTCCACCCACAGGAGTCACGCTCGTCTGCAATTCTCACGACTCTATCCCTCCTCCTCAGGCGGAGAAAATCCCTCTGCCCTCGCAGGCCCACTGAAACCGCCTGGCCCTAAGAGCGTCAATGCTGCCGCGGATGCGCGAGTCATGATCTCCGCCATCCATGGAACGCGAGCGACGTGCTTAAGGCCCCGTATTTATCAGACATCAATACGCTGCGCGAGTAATGCTCCCCATCATCCATGGAATGCGAGCGACGTGCTTAAGGCCCGGTCTTTATCAGACATCAATGCGAGTCATGCTCTCCATCATCCATGGCACACGAGCGACGTGCTTAAGGCCCCGTCTTTATCAGACATCAATACGCTGCGCGAGTCATGCTCTCCATCATCAATGGAACGCGAGCGACGTGCTTAAGGCCCCGTATTTATCAGACATCAATACGCTGCGCGAGTAATGCTCCCCATCATCCATGGCACGCGAGCGACGTGCTTAAGGGCCGGTCTTTATCAGACATCAATACGCTGCGCGAGTCATGATCTCCGCCATCCATGGAACGCGAGCGACGTGCTTAAGGCCCCGTATTTATCAGACATCAATACGCTGCGCGAGTAATGCTCCCCATCATCACTGAACGCGCGAGCGACGTGCTTAAGGCCCCGTCTTTATCAGACATCAATACGCTGCGCGAGTCATGCTCTCCATCATCTATGGAACGCGAGCGACGTGCTTAAGCCCCGGTTTTTATCAGACATCAATGCACGGAAGCGACTCCCAGGCGCGCTGTCAGCCTGCGGCCAGGTCCGCACCTAGTTGTTATGCGCTGGAAGCGGCCGAACTTCATGACGATGGCGTCCAGGAGTTGAGCGACGACGCGCGTGCGCACGACGTTCGGATTGCCCAAAGACTGTGTGTTGTTGATGACCTCCTCGAGGCGCATCTCCGCGTGCAGCGCCATCGAGTTGAAAGCCGCGGACTCATCTTTGTAGCTGCTGAGCCACTCTGTCAGGTCCTCCTTCGCCAGTGCCTCATGCTCGTAGTTCTCCATGCCGAACTCCGCGAGGCTGACGTCCGTCGCGGAGGGCACCACGGTGGGCTGTCGGCACGCCCGGTGGAAGGAGTGTCAATGGGAGGGAGAAGCCAGCCGCGCCGAAGGGGAAGCACTCGCCAGGGACAGCAGCGAGGTGGGAAGGAACCACATGGGACGATGCAAAGATACTCGGAAGAATGCCGGAGGCACAAGCCCTGCAGACATGGCGCGTTTTGCAGAGAGACGCTGCGGATGAAGATGATGACCAAAAGGCTTTCCCGCCACCCGAGAAGAATGCAAGGCACCTATCCGCTCAGAAGGAGTCCTGAAGGTGCTTGAGGTGCGAAGGCCCTGTCCGGCTCACTCTAGGCAGCCTGCCGTGGCAGAGTGCCCCGCGAAGGCGCTTGGTGGTCGCTCGTGGTGGGGGACCTAGGCTTGCACGCGGTGCTCACCTGCTCGGAGAACAGCGGCTTAAGGCGATGCGCATGCGCTGCAAGCTGCTGCTCGGAGTTGAAGGCCTGCAGCGCCACGTCACGGGAGGCAGGACGGTAAGAGGACGGGGGACAGGAGGAGGGACGACAAGGGCAAGGGGGCAGGAGGAGGGACGACAAGGGCAGGGGGCAGGAAGAGGGACGACAAGGGGAAAGAGGACAGGAGGAGGGTCGACAAGGGGAAAGAGGACGGGAGGACAAAGTGTACTGGACGAGGGGGAACGGTACTGCGGCAGTGTAGTGTGCTTGTGAGCATTCGAGACGGAGCAATGCGCCCCAAGTTGGCCGAGGACGGCTCACCACTTGCTTCACGTTCTTGCGGTTGCTCTTGCTAGCGAGCCATATCTCCGGCTCGCGGGAGCGGTGGCTGAATAGCGCGGGGGGCGGCGAGATGCCCTCGTGGGCGGAGCGGCTGCTACAGGGAGCTTCTGCCACCACCCAAGCCGACACGTTCACCCGCCGACCTCGACCAGCCTACCGACGCAAGCGTTCGAGGAAGGTTAGAGCGCAGCGGCGAGAGTGAGTTCTCCATCCCGTGAGGGTGCCCGACGCAGCCTCCCGCGAATGCTCGCATCTCAATCGAATTGTTGTGTAGTGTGCTTGTGAGCATTCGCGGATCTCAATGCCCGCCATCCGCTGCACATCGACGTGGCAACCGGTTGCGCTCCTTTCTGCTTATCTTGGGACAGGGCAGCTCGGTCCTTGACACCTCGGAGTGAATACCGAGGGTGGCCCCCGTGGCGATGCGTCCAGGAACAAGTAGCCCGTGGAACACGCACAAAGCCCGCTTCTCCAAACACTCTAAAGTTCGTTTCAACAATTCGAAAGATGGCGGGCAAATTAAGGACGCAGTTCGAATAACCCCCGCGCCACAACCTGCGTTTATACCCCCTTGACAACCGAATCCAACCCCACCACAAGCGCCGGCAACCGCGAGCCCCAGCAGCCCCAGCTGGACAAATACAACAAGCAGCGCATAAGCTGGATGACTGAACGCACCTTCGCCGATGGCTGGGCCGTGGCCTTGCCGAACAGGAAATCCTATGTTTAATTTGCCGCCGTCTTGGAGGGTGGATGCTGATTTTGTAACCCCCGCTTTGCGCCGGTCCCGCGGATTCCTGCGGAGCCTCCAGCCGGGTCCACTCAGAGCAGAGCGGGGCAATACTATGCTTGGCTCGTGCCGGCACGCAGAAGGTTATAGAGGCGATGCGCTGGACACACAGATACACCGCGGGATACTGAGAGGGGCGTTGACCAGACGTGCTGTTGGGACGGGGGGGGTGGAGAAGCGTTGTGAGGGGCACACGGAGGTGCAGACGTTAAATTATTCGGGTTTGTGCAGTGACGAGGGGGCTGAAGAAACGGTGAGCGTGGGGACGGAAAAATGCTTTGAACAGGCTTGCTGCGGTGGCGAGGGGAGACTGGAGAAGCGGTGCGCGCGAGGCTCGGGAGCTACCTCAACGGACCGAGCTCGCGCTCGCGCGCGGACGCAGTACTATGCGAGCTCGCGCTTTCTTTAGAGCTCTCGCCTCGGGCAGCTTTGACACGCGAGACCACAGAGCCCGAGTGCAGAAGTTCGACGGCGTTGTCTTGCGTAAGCTGTTGGCCGTCGCAAACTGCCCAAAGCGACATCGACAACACATACATAATCACATCTCGACTGCAAGGGAAAACTTCTGTTGTAACTGGCGTCTCGTTCCTCGGCAAGCCCCTCAAACCTGTCGGTATCTCACGCTTGAGCACGATAGGGCAGCTTCCGCTTCAGCATGACAGGGCAGGCCACAGCGCGGACCGGCAGTGGTCCATGGAACGCAACGAGAGAAGCAACAAGCCAGCTGAGCGCGGGATGCAGAACAATTAGAACATATTGGTAGTGTACTAACATGACAGCGAAGGCATATCCCACTACTTTGCGGGGAACTGTTTGACTGTGCAAGGGCACATGCTTGGCCATGGGAATGCTCGGCTCAAAACACGCAGCGCAGAGGTACTGCCACTAGCGGGAAAACATTCCTCTGTGTGCGAAAGCCACGGCACTATTGAGGGCGATGAGCTCAGTACCAAGTTGCACTGGCGGCCCGCCAAAAGAGCCAAGCACCCTTTGTAGCGCGGAATACACCTCATTTGCACCTTTATTGATATTAATGTCAACCTGCCACAAACCGCTTTTCGATGCCAATCAGTTCAGACAAACTCGAAGACTATTGAGACGCGAGTGTTGGCACAACACGCGGAAGTTTTAAAGGCGGTGTGTTCCCCAGAAAATCTGGTGTCACCTGATAAACTCGCCATTCGTCTTCGAGACGAATATACACCATACTTTAGAGCACCGACGCGAAGAAAGTTGAAAACCAGGAGGCTCTACATGTAGTCAAAATAAAAGTTATTGACAAGCGCACACGTGAGCGTGAAAAAGAGACTTTCTTTTTCACAAGTGCGAGCAGGGTTGTTCTGTTATCTACCACAATCGGACATTTTCCTCAAACGTTGCAAACAATTTCTGCCTGCTACACACCATAACACATGGATACCAGCAGTGCATCAAACCCTGAAGCAGAGCGACGAGAGCAATAATGTGAAAGTATGTTCTGTTTTGTGGTTTCGCTGATAATAACCTTGTACTATCCCGTGTATAAGAGATATTACATCCTATTTTCACTTTTCGGTTTGGAGTTTTGCTTAGGCAACGTTTACGATGTGATGTGAGGCGCATGCGATGGGCGAAAGCAATAGCAAAGGGTATTATTTTTACATAGAGCTCTGATAATAATTTATAACGAAGTTCTGATCTTCTGACTTCTCTACGGATTGTCCGATTTTCTCGGAGGACTCTCGTAGCTAGTGACGCCACACCGCCAGATCAAAGTCGTCCGATCGTAACTTTTTGGGTATCAAAATGTCCGTTCGATCACCCTGATGAAGAATATATATATCATCGGTATGTGATTTTCAGGGGAAGATCGCCATTTTTACTGATTTGTACCCCTATTTTAACCCCTTTTTCTGACGTTTGGGCCCATATGTAAGGTGAGGCTTTTTTGATTTTGTTTTTTCCAAGATTCTGCACTGTTAAGGAAGCACGTGCTAATTTTCGATTCAGATCTCTGAGATGCTGTGTGTCACGGGCTCACTGCTGAAATTCCAAATTTCCACTTCCAAGGACATCTGCAAAAACGAATCCTCGATTTTCATTGGCCATCCTGATTTCAGAAGCTCCTGAGCTCTCGATTTCAGGGGCGTCATTCGGAACTCGAGCCATGCACCGTGCGTTTTTGTTCCATCTTGACTTTTGTTTAGGCTCTGAAACTCAGTTTTCGGCCCCGTTTGGCTTGCAGCCCTGTATGAATATGATGCGAACATTAATACATACACATCAAACACATATTAGATAGAATATATAAGGAGTGTAGTTTACACTTCTGAAGTCCAGCTGCTTCAATCGGAGTAGCGCTAACGCTATTCGAAGATTACTCGTGGCATTTCGGACACGAGCGATGAGCGGGATGCTTGAAAATAGCGCTATCGCAAGGTTACTTCAGCGTGTAAACGCTCAAATAACCTTGCTAGGTCACCTTTGTGAAGTTTCCAAACTTCGTAGAGGTGTTCCCGATGAAATGCGAAGAGAATGTACGGACCGCGTTTAAGAGGTCCTTGGCGGAGATGCACCCATGCATGCTTGCACGG
Source organism: Cymbomonas tetramitiformis (assembly GCA_001247695.2). NCBI lineage: Eukaryota > Viridiplantae > Chlorophyta > Pyramimonadophyceae > Pyramimonadales > Pyramimonadaceae > Cymbomonas > Cymbomonas tetramitiformis. The sequence continues at coordinate 39,805 of LGRX02002397.1, forward strand.
CTGCGTTAACTGCGCGCGTAGACCTAGTCGTGTAAAACCTTGCTGAAAGTGAAGGCAAGTTTACCCACAATAGTTAGCGACCACGTGCGGACACCCACGACTGATGGATGTCCGCCAAATCACAAATTTCCCAATTTTTATAAGTTCAAGAGCGAGCTCTTAGCCCACTGGGGCAATCTTACTTTTGAAAACTGCTATGGAATCGCAAGAGCGTGACGATTTGCACTATATGTCCGCTGACTGGCCTTTCGAAATGGCGCAGTTAACGCATCAACACACTGCCGCCAGTTATCAGTACCCCTCGTGAGTGAAACTCAGAAATTATCGCATGGGAAAGAAAACATCCGCGCGTGACACACTTTTTACAGTGTAAAAACGTCAGAATCGAATTCGATCGCGCGATGGCGTCTCTATCGTAGCACGTAGGTCTCGTTCCCCGACACGATAGCGACACGATATTATATCATATTATAGGGGGTACGTGAACGTACAGGTGGGGAAAAATCCAAATTCCTCAATTCTAAATTTTGCATTGTTACCATCAAATTGTGAGTGAACGAGAGGTGCAAAATGAATGTTGTGAAGTATTGAATAACAACGGTTTAGAAAAGCAAGTGGCATCGGAAATGAACACAAGGGTATTAATTGGGATACTTACGGAATCAAGATATTGTTATGTTGTCCAACCATATCGACAACTGTTATAAAGGTCAGGTGAATATAATTTGGAAGCATAATTGGAATGTAATGTGTTTAATTAAAGCAAAGTACCAAATAAAGGAATAGTATAGTTGTAATCTCAAATTTAAGGGCACATTAACAACAACAAGCAAGATAAATAGTTGGGACATTTGAAGCATTCACCAATTGGCATATTTAATGTCAAGGCTAGGACTTGGAAATTAAGGGTACTTTGTTAAGAAAATACTCCGGTGAGATTTGAGGGTTGGCAATGCAGCCAGTAAAACTAAAATGTTATATCTATTTACTACAGGTCATTAAGATATCGAATGCAGGATTCCTCCGTTGACACCCTTTTCTCGCAACTTTCGGAGAGCGGGAGGAATGTTTGTTTGAAGATGTGGGAACTCCTGGATCTTTGCATCCAATGATGTGATAGCAAGTCTTCTGACCCTCAGCTCTTCAAGACGAAGTGATTTCAGGAAGTTATCCTGATCGATTGCATGTCCTCCGAAGTGAGGTCCAAAGAGAGGATTGTTGTGTTTGTCAGTACGAAACGATTTGAAAAAAGGCAGTGCACTACTGCTAGGTATGCCTGACATGTTTGAACCTGCCAATCGGTATGATACAATCTGATTTTGTAGGATGTGAGTGAGGTTGCCATCCCTTTAGATTACAGCATACAATTCCTCGTCGACGACACGCTTGAGGTCAAGACTATCTCTGAGGGCTCTGGCTTTCTGAATTGTTGAAAGCTTAGAGAACGGTATGACCACACCAAAAGCCGGAATGTCTCTGGCGCCACCTGTAAACCAAAGGAGCAAAATAGAAGGGTATCAAGGTAACATGGTTAATGTGATGTCAAGGATGGGAATTATTAGATGGACACAAATCACAAACCAAAAATAACAAACTCACCTTCAGAGAAAAACATGCGAATCGTTTGCCCTTCATAACCGACTGGAATTGGGTGCCCAGCTGGGTTTTGCGAAGTGTGAGGATGTTGAGCAAGTAGAGTTTCAATCTCTTTTGGTGTATGGTACCTGTTGACGGATGAATGAGATAAGTGATTGCATATTAATAAATACAAAACTAGGCGAATGATAATAGCTAAGAGAAATTTACCTTAAGGGTCCAACGCCAATGTCCTTCTTGAGGAATAATGACATCGGTCTAGGTTTTTTGGCCAATCTCATAGGAATAGATGGTTTGCCAAGTCTTCGATGTTCTTTATTCTTTGCTGAATTTGCAATTTTTTGCAGTGGAAGAGCAAACTGGTGTTGATCGCAACCGTGTTTTTCATGATATGGAAGAGGTAGCACCTGAAAGCAAAAAATGGTCAAGATTGAGTTTGATGAACAATGTGAAAAAGAAACACAAGGCAATTTGGAATAATATGTTAGTGAGCATACCTCGCCCGCAATGGTTGGTGGCTTCACCCCCAGCAAGTCAGGATGGATATTGATGTTGAATGAGGTGCATGTTTTTGACTCCTTCAAGCCATCTACCAACACCAAAGTCCCCAAAGCTCGATATGAAGTATTAGTCCTTGCAGAGCTTCGTGCAAAGGGCTTGTTAAAACCCTCAGGTGCAAACGGATTGCCATCAGCAATAGACGCGCTGACAATAGCCAATTCTGTTGCAATGAGTTGTCGATGTGCAGCAAGTGCAAGGAGACGGACATCTACTGAAGCCACTTCATTGGCCATCCGAGTGCTGTTGTTACCAGCTCTGCAAGCGCGTGATGTCGTGTTTAAGCACTCAACAGCATGCCTTGGTCCAGCACCTGTCGACCTCCCCAAACAAAATTAAACATGTCGACCTCCCCAAACAAAATTAAACAACAGCTGTATGGATGGGAATTAGTCAATATAGTCTTCAATGTAACCATCCAAGAATTGAAAAATTATTCACATTGCAGGGACATGAATCAGGAGTGCATTTGAAGCCAAGCCTGAAACAACTTACCAGGGAATGCTCTGTTGAGTGTTTTCTCATGCCCAAGTAGTTCCAACAAGGTCATGTCAGCAAAGGTATCATCGTATGAGATGGTCGAGTCTTCGTTTTGAGTAAGTCCGATTAGCATACACACGTGGTCCACTGGACTTGTGAGTGGATCCAGTCGAACTGGCCAGAGGTTTTTTACTGTGCACTCTTCTTGGTTGTCCTTGGTGTCCCATATTCTCAGGTTAGCCTCATTATCCCAGAGAAGTACCTGTGAAGTGTGAAGTCAAATTGTTGAATGAGTGGCAAATCAGTTGTTATTTGATTATATTAAGCCGAGTATTATATGGAAGGTGATTAGAACATGGTCAACAGCTGTAATGAACATGGTATGACACATGTTGGTCCAATGATATTAATACTCTTAGAGCATATCACAGGTCGTCTAGCTGAATGAAAACAGTCAATGCATGACAATAAACACGGTTAGTGTAGACACGTGGAATGATTGGTGGGCACATCGATTGTCATGCATGAGTGCAAAACGACTATCAACCTGACTCAGTGGGTTGTGTTAGGAGTGAGTGTTGAGTTATTAAACTACAACTCACCTTGAGAGGGCGCTCCTGCCAACTTTCATATGGCACAATTAATGGTTCATCAAATTTTCGTACATTTATTCGTACATTAAGAGTGTCAGAGGCGCGGGTGCTTGCGAAGCAAATAATCCCACTGCCGTCTACGAAATTGATACTGTAAACAGCTCTGGTGGTTTCAGGATCTGTACACAACAATACAAAACATTAGTTTATTCGATGATGATAGTGACAAACTTGAATTTGAAATCAAGGACGTGATTGAAGTTACCTTGTGCGTTGTAAAATGGATATACATTCTTCATGGCGTACTCGACATTTGGATGGTAGGTTAAATGGCCAGATGTGCCAAGTCCAAGTAGCAGTACCCTTGAATCCAGAGTAATATCGGACCACGTTTGACGTGGTGGTGTATCGTTGTGCGCTATTAAAAGACCAAGTTTCTTCCCAAGAATTTGAGTAGAGGACATGTACACAGGATTTGCATTCACCCATTCGTTGAGGAGATTGAACTCAGTGACGAGACAAGGACCTCCCTTCCTTATCTTTCCTTTGGTGGATATTGTCGCTCGATCGCCAAGGGCCTGGAAGTTCAGGATACGTACGTTGGCCTTGGTCACCAAAAGTGGGTCTAAGACATTTAAAGCTTGGGCTAGTATCTCTGACCACTCAGGCATTATCAGCACTCAACGTTGACAAGGATACTGCACACCATAAAGCACAATGACAAAATTAGCAGGTTGTAAATAAATGATAAAATTCAAGTGAACATATTGGTAATAATATTAATGGTAATTTAGTTGAATTCACTCACCTATAAGATAATGGGCTTCAAATTATTGAATGAATTGCGGCATTTTCCGGCAAGTCATCATTCCACCATCGTTGATCCCGATAAGCGAGGACATGTTATCTAGTAGGGCTTGGTGAGCCCTACTGATCACAAGACAAGCTTGCTGTCCATTTACCACAGGTAAACGTGTGGGCTTTCCTCATCCACAGGAACGCTGGTGGGCCTTTAGACAGGTGCTTAAGCACTCATCCAAATACAGGCTTGATGGGCCAACAATGTATAAAATGGTGGGGGTCCACCACACAAAGTGGGTGGACAATCCTCATCCACATAGTGGCTTATCCTCATCCACAGGATAGTTAGTGGGCCATCTTTATCTCCAAGACTGGCTTGTTGGTCATCCTATACCACAGGAAGACGTGTGGGTCTCCTCATCCACAGGAACGCTGGTGGGCCTTTGGACAGGTGCTTAAGCCCTATCCAAAAACAGGCTTGATGGGCCAACAATGTATAAAATGGTGGGGGTCCACCACACAAAGTGGGTGGACAATCCTCATCCACATAGTGGCTTATCCTCATCCACAGGATAGTTAGCGGGCCATCTTTATCTCCAAGACTGGCTTGTTGGTCACCCTTTACCACAGGAAGACGTGTGGGCCTCCTCATCCACAGGAACGCTGGTGGGCCTTTGGACAGGTGCTTAAGCCCTATCCAAAAACAGGCTTGATGGGCCAACAATGTATAAAATGGTGGGGGTCCATCACACAAAGTGGGTGGACAATCCTCATCCACATAGTGGCTTATCCTCATCCACAGGATAGTTAGTGGGCCATCTTTATCTCCAAGACTGGCTTGTTGGTCATCCTTTACCACAGGAAGACGTGTGGGCCTCCTCATCCACAGGAACGCTGGTGGGCCTTTGGACAGGTGCTTAAGCCCTATCCAAAAACAGGCTTGATGGGCCAACAATGTATAAAATGGTGGGGGTCCACCACACAAAGTGGGTGGACAATCCTCATCCACATAGTGGCTTATCCTCATCCACAGGATAATTAGTGGGCCATCTTTATCTCCAAGACTGGCTTCTTGGTCACCCTTTACCACAGGAAGACGTGTGGGTCTCCTCATCCACAGGAACGCTGGTGGGCCTTTGGACAGGTGCTTAAGCCCTATCCAAAAACAGGCTTGATGGGCCAACAATGTATAAAATGGTGGGGGTCCACCACACAAAGTGGGTGGACAATCCTCATCCACATAGTGGCTTATCCTCATCCACAGGATAGTTAGCGGGCCATCTTTATCTCCAAGACTGGCTTGTTGGTCACCCTTTACCACAGGAAGACGTGTGGGCCTCCTCATCCACAGGAACGCTGGTGGGCCTTTGGACAGGTGCTTAAGCCCTATCCAAAAACAGGCTTGATGGGCCAACAATGTATAAAATGGTGGGGGTCCACCACACAAAGTGGGTGGACAATCCTCATCCACATAGTGGCTTATCCTCATCCACAGGATAGTTAGTGGGCCATCTTTATCTCCAAGACTGGCTTGTTGGTCACCCTATCACAGGAAGACGTGTGGGCCTCCTCATCCACAGGAACTAGCCTAGTACCTCTTTCCAAGGGGTAGTGCACCGTTTATGAACTACTTCATGGTTAATGCACTGTCATGACCTCTTTATTCTTTGGGGTTATGGAAATTGTATCCACATGAGACTTTTTTGGGTAACGTTGGAAAGTTAAAAGTGAGTACGATGATGGTTGAAATACGGCAGCATAACAAGCTAGCCTAAAATTCTGAATTGACACTTGACGCTAGCTCAGCACAGGTTCCAAGCATCAGCGTGGGTTATGGGTACAGGTTTTCTGATTTGTCTGAAGTCCTAATCACGAGACGTTTTTTGAACAAGCACACGCTTGTCTCTGAGGGCATGAGAAGGCAGGGTGCCACTTGCTCGATAAAACAATCATTTTCCTTACCAACACTTGAGATAGAAAGATGTGTATGGGAGAAAGTATAATCTCTTAGCACTAAAAGCTCTCTATAAGCTCTCAGCACTATTCCAATATTTGAAACAGGCATACTCACGAAGTTTACACCTTCCATCGCGCTTTCAAAACAAACGGACAGCTAACGGCAGCATTACAAGCTTCTAGGGAGTGCTCGTACCGACTATCAAAATTCCCGCCAGTTGCGCGCCAGTTTTCTGGTAAAATCCGTTAAAACTTGCAACCCAAAAGCCTTGCTTGATTCTTGCAGTATCTGCGAAACGAAAACATTATAGAAAGTGAGACTTCGGACTAAGGTCGATCCGAACGACCCAAGGTTGCAAGCAACGGAGTTACAAGCAAATCAAAAGGACGCCTTTGTAGACTAGGAAGATTTATTAAAAGCACCGTTGACTCGAATAAGCACTCAAATCACCCTCAACTATCAGATCGAAAACCGCACACTGTACTCTATGTAACAACTGAAACTTACAGCAAGCAAAGAAAGTTCAGCCCAGGGCGAAAAAATAATGCCATCAAACTTACTTTCAGCCACCACTTCAGAGCTACGCGAGTAGGTCCGTCAGTGTGCGTCACTATATGCGTCACCTGTCATATCAGTCATATCAGGCGAAATAACTTTTTCTCTGAAATGTTGGTAGAAAGTGCAATATGCTTAAGCCACGCTGGAAATTGAAAAGAGTGCGCTGATGATCATTTATGGCAGCATAGCAAGCATCTAGGAAGTGATTCGTACCGTACTATCAACATGTTTTGCCAGTTACGCTCCAGTTTTCTTACAAAATCTTCTTAAACTTGCACCCGCCTTCACATGGGCCCGACAGTAGAAGTCGCTTTCCGCAACGCAGTGCCCAGCACGAGTTTCTGCGAGAACAGGTGTTCCGCTCGGGTAAAACAAACTGGCTAAGCTCCCATAATCAGTCCGGCCGAGTGCTTTTATCATGCATCTCGGAAACCCGGATAATACGAAGTGATGACTGACAGTACAGTACTACTGTACTGTCATCCTAGCTACTAGCGGGAGTCACGGTTCCGATCAGAGACGGGTCAGGCTAGGGGCTATCAGAGCCCATAATAATAACCCTGAACCTAAAGTCCAGCACACCACCCGGAGCTGTGACGTAGCTAATAGGGCTAGGCAAGCGGAGCTAAATAAACAGATAACAAACAGCATTGCACTGGAAACAGATACACTTCTAGCTGGGTGCCCGGGGACTTGTCCCGCACAACCCACCACTGCGGCTAAGGCTAATCACACCTCCAGGGTTTGAAACAAGCAGACTCAGCCACTGTAAAGCTGGTCGGCACAGCCGAGTTCAGCAGGCGGATTCCAAGCAAGAAAAGCATCCGAAGTCAATTGAGAAGAGAATTTGTAAGAACTGACACCACCAGACCCAAGTGGGTCAGGCGGATCCCAAAGTAGAGTGGCAAAACCATCAGATTCCAAAGCCGCTGAGGTCGATTGAGAAAAGAGTTGCGCCACATCTCGCGGCGGCAATGACGAACCAGCGGTAACCACAGTCGGGCAAGGAGAATCCAGCAATGCACCACCGAGATGAACCGCACCGTGGTCGTAAGTGGCTCCGGGCTCAACCAGGCCCCTGACACCACCGCTGACCACGAGTGTCGGCATCGCCGTAGCACTGAAGAGAAATGTAGCCACCATGAAGAGACTGAGAGTAAATTCACCGATGCCAAATGGCCTGGAGCCTCTGGGAACGCCGAACCGCCGAAATGCCGCAGCCGTCGGCGGTGCACCCCCTTCAATCTCAGTCAGGCAGACACCGGGAGGGTAGTTGGAGCCCTCCCCGTCGTCATCGGAATCACACACCTCAACAGGCTCAGGGTCAATGTCAAGCCAGTCAGGGTGGATAGTGTTGAATGTTTTGAATGAATTGTCAGCAGAAGCCATCGGGCCGAGAGCCAGAGAGGCAGACGGCGGTACGAAGGCGGCACTGCTGACCTCATGCAAGCCAATCGTCCCACCATGCACGGGTGCAGAGGCCTTCGGCAGCAGCTGCTTGCTGGCGGTCGGCTCGGCGACACCACCAGCAAGCGGACCGCTGACCTCAGCAAATGCAACACGCCCAATGGAAAGGTGCTCAGCAGGCGCAGACTCAACAGAGGCAGCAGCATCCTTGAACTGCTGCAGAGCCGTAGGCTCTGGAGCAAAGGAATGCGCAGACAGCTCACAGATTTCAGGTTGCCCCACAAGAGCACACAAGTGCTCCATGGACCCCTCATCCCCAGCGTCATAGTACCGCTGGAAACGAAGAGCAAGGACGTCGGAGTCATAAGACTCGACGGCCTGGCAGTAGGATGCCGAAATGGTCATTGGGTGAGTGTCCTTGTGAGGACACTCACTCAGCCAATGCTTCGACCCAACGGCGCGGCACTTCTCGTGCCTGCACGTTGGGACAAAGGTGCCAGACCGCTTGTCAAAAGCCACCTCCGAAGAGGCGGAATGAGCAAGCGGTTGCACTCCAGGTCGGTGGAAGCCGCGCGGAGCGTGTTTCCCATGAGGTGGCTTGGAGCCACCCTTCTTAAGGGAATCCACGTCCCGCTGCAACTTGACCAACTGAGAACTGAGCCGCTCGATGGCCGAAGCCAGGCCAGTGTCAGTGGTGCAAGACGCTACGGACATGGGGCGCCCCGCAGTGCGCTTGCCCGAGAGCCGCCCGCAGCGGTACTGCTCGCGCACGCGCGCCTGCAGGGTGAGCAGACTCACAGCCGCACGCTGGTCAGCTCGAGCAAACGAGTCAACCAGCGTGGCGTAAGCCGGTCCAGACAGGGCAGAGAGGAATTGCCTTTTAACAGCGTCTTCGGGCAGCGCCTGCAGACGCTGTGCATCCCGAAGACAACTGTTAAAAAGACGAATGCTCGAGTCAGGGTCACTCTCGTCCGAGATTCTCACTTCAAGCAGCTCAGTCAGAGACTCGAACGGAGTCGAATCATCAGCGAGCATACGCACCACCTCGAGGGTGGCACGTTTGCCATCAGCAGGAACATCAGCCCCAGAAGCCTCCACCCAATTACGGGCAGGGGACCCTGGCGCGGTCAGCAGCAACAGCACAGAGTACAGCAGCTCATTGGCAGTGGGCATGACAGGAACATCAGTGTCAGTCAGCTCAAACAGGGGTGCAATCGCCTGTGACTGCAGCGTGAAGAGCTGCTGAATTTCGGAAATCAGCTGTGAAAAAATGTCCGAAGCCGATGACTCACTGCCATGAAATTTTGCCGTTTTGTCTCCCAAAACTTTGGTCGCTGCTGTCTTCGCGCACTGTACATCGAAAGAATCTTTCCTTAACCGCTGCACGAGCGTTGCAGTCGCAGCCGGCTCGTCAGCCGAAGCCAAATGTGGCGTTGTAGGGGTGGCCGAATTTAATGCTCCAACATCATCGAAAATGGTCGCTAATTTACGCGCTCTAGCGCGTGTACGTGGTCTTGGCGGTGTGTCCATCTCAAAAATGACAGTGAGATGGGATTGTGGGCTAGCATTGCGACAGTAACGGGCAATCTCGCAGCGGCCATTTCCTGCAGGAGCCTCAGCAAGCAAGAGCAAAATCAAGCAGGTCATGAGCCAAGTGGCTAGCCGTGGGAGCGACCCACAAAACGCGGAGTGTCCTGCCCGCTGATCAAACGGAACGTAAAATGTAACCATACTCAGCGACGATACTCTGCCGAATAAATGCCGAAAAACTGATCTCCACTTCAAAAGTAGGCCATACTGCGGAGAGAAAGCTACTGCCTAAGGGGGCGCCCACCCCATCTCTGTGTCAAAACTTAGCCAATCATGGCAACAGCCGGCGCTGTGCCATCAGAATTACTAGGGAAGTGGTGACGCGCATAACCTGCGAGAACAGGTGTTCCGCTCGGGTAAAACAAACTGGCTAAGCTCCCATAATCAGTCCGGCCGAGTGCTTTTATCATGCATCTCGGAAACCCGGATAATACGAAGTGATGACCGACAGTACAGTACTACTGTACTGTCATCCTAGCTACTAGCGGAGTCACGGTTCCGATCAGAGACGGGTCAGGCTAGGGGCTATCAGAGCCCATAATAATAACCCTGAACCTAAAGTCCAGCAGTTTCTAAGATTCAGCAAACTCAAAGCAAATAAGGAAATATTTCTTCGATATCCCGCGACCACTTAGGACAGTCTCGTTACGGTTACAGCGTTGCCTTCTCGGTTAGAATATCGAGAAAAGTGAGTTTGCTGATTTATTCGGTAAATGGCAGCTAACTAGCCGTAACATTCTTGGAGCGGTGGTGTGCTTGAGAGTTACGTTTGGGAAATATCAGGCCGGCAGATCGATTGCCACCAACGGGAAATAAAACGGATGACAGCTAATCTAAAGAATATGACGTCGATCGAATCTGATTGATGTAATATTTCGCACGCAATTGTAAATGTTAAATGACCGTTAGAAGTACAATAAGAAATTACGTTTCATTTACGAGTTCAATCAAAATTACAACCCTACAAATCTATACGATAGCAACATTTACATTAACAGTGTAGAAATATTAAAACAAAACATTTTCAATTGTTTTTTTCTTTACAAACAAATTTACGACCAAACCAGACACGATTAAATGATGATTGTCAACTACTTTCGCTCACAACATCACAACAGATACCATACTACTAGTCTAGTTCTGTTTTGACTTGGACGTTTTTGCTTTCTTAGCTGCAGTTACAGCGCCAGGCGCTGCTTCCATGTTCACGATCGCGCCAGTAGCAACAGCGTCAGCGTCAGCGTCAACAGCGTCAACAGCGCCAGCGTCAACAACGCCAACGCCAGCGCCAGTCTCGCCAGCGCCAACTGCCATTGCAACATCTTCAGTAGGTGCAGCAGTAAGTGCAACATTAGGCGCTTGGCCAGTAGGTGCAATATCGCCAGCACCAGCAGGGACTTCTTCAGGAATGGGATCGCCAACATCGCCAACGGGTGGTGCAACCATGGTAAGATACATGGGTGCAACACCAGTAGGTGCCTCGCTTGCGCCAGCGCACGAAGCACCTGCACAATCAAGCACAACAACGAAACATTTTCAGTAAATATACAACAGAATTATTCAGTTCAGAGCCACATTGAACCCAACAGACAAATAGACAATTATAGTTTACCTGCGCCATCAGGAAATGGCAAGGCGACCTTGGCTTTGCCCTTGCCTTTGCGCCTTTTTGGTGGTGGGGGAGGAGGGGTCACGTAATCCTCGTCCTCACTATCGCTGTCGATAGTGAGAACCTGGCGATTGCTGATCCAGGTTGAAGGTAGCCCCCATTCTTTGATAAAAGCATGGGGCAGGTCCTTGGTGACCTCCACAATGGCCTCCAAGGTCTGGACAGCGCCAGAGATGTCCGCGATGTTCCTGGACAGCTCGTAGCTCGAGGCCAGGCTCAAGTTGTAAAATGTCTCGGAGGACATGTAAATGTCGTACAGCTTGCCCACTTCCACGTGTTCCAGCAGGGGAGCTACGTCCTGTAGGGTTGCCCCAGCCATGAGCCTCCACCCAGTGGCCATGAGAACGTCGCCAGGGGCATCTCTAAAAGTGACAGATACCACGGGTTGCTTATCTTTGGTACGTGATAAGCTGCGTGATTTGCTTTCGCATATAGCAAAAACACGGAATTTGAGACTGGATAGGTCCTCATCGTTCTCAAACTTAGTCTTCAGGGTGCCAAACCAAGTTTTGGAAAATTGAGACATGTTGAAGTTAAAGTTGCTTTGATGTATATTTTTGAATTCAGAAATGATAACAATAAGAGTCGTTGATAATTTATATGTTGATACATAGGGGCACTGTCCAAATTTAGTAAAATGTGTGTGGCCATAATGATCGCCAAATGTCGTCATCAAAGCATGCCAATTGTCAAATGTGTTACATTTGTAGCGTATCAACAAATATTTGCATTTTATATCAATTTGATGGTTGAAATTACTTTGAGAAAACTCTGATTTCATCAATTATTCATGTATCAATCGATGTGATTGGCCAAACAAATATGTTTCATTTTGAACCAAAGATGAAGCGAAATTGTTCATCTTTCAAATCTCAAGCTGATTTCATAGTAATATGTTGTCAATTGCAATTGGTGAACAAACAAATCAAATCAAATTGTGTTGTACTATTCAAATCTCAAGATAGTTGTGATTCATTGTTTAAATATTCGATCATATTTGATCATTGATTGGTTGTAAATTTTGATGTGAAATTTGTCTTAGATATCGTGAGTGGTCTATGGTTAATAGACACTGAGAGGCCCACATGTGGACAGAGGGCAGAAGTGGTTGTGGTGTGGTTGCAGTGTAAGGCAGGGCGAGGGGAGGGGGTGGTCGTTAGGGGTGTGACAAGGAATAGTGGGGGACTTATTGGTATGGGGTTGATACAAGGTATGTCAGAACAAAGAAAGAAAATGATGGATCGTGACTATGATAAACCGGGTGACCAAATAAACACGGTGACGTGCGGTAAGCGGTTAACTAGATCGCGGCGGTTATAAGATATAGGTTCGTGCACCCAAGCCCCACCCGGCCAATTGTGATCGAAGCATGCGATGGCATTGACCCCCCAATCATGCGCCCTCCTCCCCCGACCAAACATTCAGCATCCAACACCCCCCAACACATTTCAGTCCAGTGGGGAGAGGGCGAACCCCTTCTCCTCCCCCCAAAAATAAAAATGTAATGTAAGCGGCCATGGGCCCAGCTCATATGGTTCGACGTTCATGACAGTGTCATCAGCCTTCATTTTCGCAGATTTGCGTGTCACTGAGTCTCAATTCTCATGTCTGATGTGTCCTTGGCGACCACATCCAAATATTTAAACAGGTTTTATATTATAAATTATTTATTTTAAATTTATTATAAAAAGCGTGACAGATCAAACAGCGACGCATGACGCTGACGATGATTATCAAAAAGCGTCATGCATGATGGATGATGACAGCGAACGAAAGCGCAAGCGCCATGCATGATGACAACGATCAAGAAGCGTCTACACGATGACAGCGTCTACCAATGACAGCAAAGGGGCGACAACCTAATGATTATGATTTCCCCCAAAACATTTATACACAAAAGTTTGACATAAAAAACCAGCGATTTTTCAAAGATGTGACAAACTCCCGCTTTTCTGTCGTGTCATGTCATGTCGTGTTACTGTCATAATTAAAAAGAGCGTGAGCGCAAAAAGCGTGACAGTCGAAAAGCGTCAAAGCTAAAAGCGTCAAAGCGTCAAAGAATAAAATTTAATAAATAATAAGCCGTCGATTCCCCTACGGGTCACGGCCACCCCTGTGGGGGGGAGGGGAGGTTTTCCCCCACACACCCCCCCCCAAAAAAATGTGAGAAGCAGCTTGCTTTCCATCGGAGTTCGGCCAGCCCATACAGCTGACGTTCATGGTCGATTCCTACGGGTCACGGCCACCCCAGTGGGGGTCCCCCACACCCCCAAAAAAAAATGTGGAAGCAGCTTGATTTTCATCGCGATACGGGCTCGGCCAGCCCATACAGCTGACGTTCATTTCATTGTCATCAACTTTCATTCTCGAAGCTTTACGCTTGACAGACTGCGTCTCATGTCATGTCATACGTCTAACGCCTTATGTGTCAATGTCCAGTCGACCACATCCAAATATTTATACCGTCAATTAAGTCTTCGTCCCTTTTTAAAATTAAATAAGTCATATTAAAAATAATACTACAGTGTTAAGTTATACAGCTAAGTTATATTTATAATCAACAGTCGTGACACTGTGCAATTCCAATAAAATTAAAAATATATATATTATAATTATATTGACCAATTAAATATAAAGAGGCTTTGTATTGAATATTCTAAATATCAAATTATATACTGCCGCGTGCGACACATACTTATCCACGACACACGAATCGTTTCGCAGTTTTCATCTACGACGCTAAAGTGCGTAACAGGGGTTAAATTGAGTGGGTGTAACGCGTCACGCTCGAAAAGCGTGACGCTCGAAAAGCGTGACGCTCGAAAAGCGTGACGCTCGAAAAGCGTGACGCTCGAAAAGCGTGACGCTCGAAAAGCGTGACACAAAGCAGTGTTCGTTTTGGAATAGCTGGTTTTCGGCGAAATGAACCTTTAAAAATTTATACACAAAAGCGTGACATAAAAAACCGGATTTTTCAAAGAGAGGGACAATCTAAAGATTTTTCCCCAATACACAAATTTGTCACGTCATAAAACGGACTTTTTCAAAGAGGGGGACAATCTAAAGATTTTTCCCCAATATATAGCTGGTTTCTGCGAAATCAAACCTCTAAAAATTTATACACAAAAGCGTCACGTCAGTTTTTATTTAACGACGCTATAGGCTGCGACTACACTATACGTCACGCAAAAAGCGTCTTAAAGCTAGGCTGTAAAATACTATACACTATACGTGACGCAAAAAGCGTCTTAAAGCTAGGCTGTAAAATACTATACACTATACGTGACGCAAAGCAATGTTCGTTCTGTAATAGCTGGTTTCTGCGAAATCAAACCTCTAAAAATTTATAGGGGGTACGTGAACGTACAAGTGGGGAAAAATCAATCTCAAATCACCATACAAAATGTGATGTGGGCAATGAAGGTTAATTAAAAACAGCGTGAGCGAAATGTAGTATATGTCTTATTGGGTTAAAAAGGGCGTGAGCGCGAAAAGCGTGACAGTCGAAAAGCGTGACAGAAAAAGCGTGACACAAATCAGTGTTCGTTTTGGAATACCTGGTCTGAACGAAATGAAGTCTCTAAATAAAAAGAGCGTGAGCGCAAAAAGCGTGACAGTCGAAAAGCGTGACACAAATCAGTGTTCGTTTTGGAATACCTGGTCTCAACGAAATGAACTCTCTAAATAAAAAGAGCGTGAGCGCGAAAAGCGTGATAAAATTTAATAAATAATAAGCCGTCGATTCCCTACGGTCACGGCCACCCCTGTGGGGGTGGGGGGTTCCCACCCCCCCAAAAATGTGAGAAGCAGCTTGATTTCCATCGGAGTTCGGCCAGCCCATACAGCTGCATTCATGGTCGATTCCTACGGGTCACGGCCACCCAGGGGGTCCCCCACACACCCCCAAAAAAAAATGTGAGAAGCAGTTGATTTCCATCGCGGCTCGGCCAGCCCATACTGTGTCACAGCTGACGTTCATGACAGTGTCATCAACTTTCATTCTCGAAGCTTTACGCTTTACAGACTGCGTCTCTTGTCATGTCATACGTCTAACGTCTTATGTGTCAATTTCCAGTCGACCACATCCAAATATTTATACCGTCAATAAAGTCTTCATCTTATTTTATTTAATACTACAATGCTGAGTTATATTTATACTCAACAGTCGTGAAACTGTGCAATTCCAATAAAATAAAATTAAAATTAAATATTCACCAATTAAATATAAAAAGGGTTTGTATTGAATATTCTAAGTATCAAATTATATACTGCCGCGTGCGACACATACTTATCCACGACTTACAAATCGTTTCGCAGTTTTCATCTACGACGCTAAAGTGCGTAACAGGGGTTAAATTGGGTGGGTGTAACGCGTCTCGCTCGAAAAGCGTGACGCTCGAAAAGCGTGACGCTCGAAAAGCGTGACGCTCGAAAAGCGTGACACAAAGCAGTGTTCGTTTTGGAATAGCTGGTTTTCGGCGAAATGAACCTTTAAAAATTTATACACAAAAGCGTGACATAAAAAACCGGATTTTTCAAAGAGAGGGACAATCTAAAGATTTTTCCCCAATACACAAATTTGTGACGTCATAAAACGGACTTTTTCAAAGAGGGGGACAATCTAAAGATTTTTCCCCAATATAGACGATTCGCGATCCGAATTGTCACGGACCAGTGCGTATATAAGGTATAACATTCCAGGACACTATTACTACATTTCATCAGCCGGAAAAGTTTAAAATTTAAAAGAATAGCAGGCAAGGGGGAGCGGGAGACCGAGACGCGATCGAGCTCAGTTCGAGTTAATTGATGGAAACACAAAAATGCTTCCAGTATAATTATATTGTTGATCAGACAATATAATTATATCGGGCAACAACCTCCCGACGCGACGCGACGCGACGCGACGCTCACGCTGAGAATAATGACAATGTCATGAGTCCGCTGTTACTCTTGTCCCCAGAGCTTATGGATGAAAATAGACATTTAGGGTTTGTAACTCTGTGGGGTCCATAAGTGCCTACTCCGGAACCGGAGTCTCTGAGCCGCGGCCGAAGCGATCGAGATTCGATAATTTGAGGTTTGTTACATTTTAGAAGCTCAGAGACTCCATGACAGCTACAAACCCTAAGTCATAACATCTAAATTTAACCGATCCGAAGGCTCTCCCCAGAGTAATAAGTGCCAGAGTTTCTCCGTGCCTCTTCGATCAACTGTAACGTCGACCCTCGCGGCCCCGCCTGGCCGCGCTCGGAACATCATCCAGTTTTAAGGGTAGGGTGCCAGCTTCCCACGAATTAAAAAATACTGATTACAATTTCCATACTTAGCAGAATTAAAATTACATTGTAAAGATGCCACCTGTTGAAAATTATAGCGCAGAATTTTGCAACATGACCCCCTATTTCTAATGGCTAGGGTCCAAGAATGGGGTGTCTACGTGGTATCAAAAAAATCTGAGGCGATTCTATCGAGTCATTTTCGAGATATAATTTTTATGGCAATTGTATTACTTAATCTGCTTGTTTTTATTCTACAAAAAATAGATCTCGAAATTGGTTCGATAGAATCGCCTCAGATTTTTTTGATACCACGTCGACACCCCATTCTTGGACCCTAGCCAATAAAAATAGGGGGTCATGTTGCAAATTTCGCCTCTAGGAATTTTCGAAAGTAATTATTTTATTTATCGATTAAATATGGGATTTGCTATCAACTTTAATTCCAGAAAATGTTTTGAAGCCTTCCGGCACACTACCGCTACCCTTAAGCCGGGTAGGGTGCCGTCGGGTTTCAACTATTCAATTCCTTTATCATATTCATAGCAATTTCTATATTTAATATACTTTTTAAAATCACTTATGTATATAATTCATACTGACCACCAAAACCTATTGAAGCATATCCCACCATGATATATAATTAGTTTAGCGAGTTAAAATCCACCAAAAAAATGCTAGAGCAAAAGTTACCAAGCGAATTTCGAATTTTGAATTATTTGTCTTGCTATTGTGTCATATGGAGACACCTGGCGCCAAATAATTCAAAATTCGAAATTCGCTTGGTAACTTTTGCTCTAGCATTTTTTTTGTGGATTTTTAACTCGCTAAACTAATTATATATCATGGTGGGATATGCTTCAGTAGGTTTTGGTGGTCCGTACGATTTTACGAAAGCGACATTTTCATAATGGAAACATAGTTGTTTTAAATATGGAAACTGCTATCAATCATTTTTAATTCCAAAACAGCCGGCACCCTACCCTTAAGGCTTCTTTGCGGGGCAATTTTGTACCGTGTCACATCCGGGGCGGGCGGGTCACGTGTCACTTCTGAGACACTAACGGGGTGGCCTAATCAATAATCGAATAACTGTATCATAATCATTAATAATAATTGTCCCCATCGCATGGGATTCGTGGATTGTCAGTCATACTGAGTAAACAAAGGGGAAAATGAATATATTATAATTGGCTAAAAATGCTGCTCTGCATGACACGGACTGCTGACGGGCACGCGACGGACGCGGACACGTAATAAGAAAATCTGACTCGGATAGGAAAACTAACAAACAGAAACGAGAAAGAGAAGCACGCAGTGCGGAATCTCGAAGTGAACCTCGGGTTTCAAAATACAGTACTGTAGACGCCTGTTTCCTCCTTTTTGGTGCATGCCCGCTAGGAATGTATTTTCCGTTCATTCATGGCGCTAGAAATATGTTCTACTGTGTGGTATTATTATGCATACTGCACCAAGCTAGAAGTATCGCAGCCAATCCAGTGGATGCTTGCCCACATGTAGAAACCAAACCGGTTCCAGACGATATCCACCACTTACGACCCAGTGACGTGAAGGTACTTTCTGCCGAGCCTTGCAACTATCAAATTAAAGAACATGACATAAACTTCGGCGCCTTGTTGCTAATGTGCTCGTGGACAAATGCAACTCTTGTGACCTAAGTTATATTTCCCAAAGCGTCTTCGCGTCGACGTCGTCAGTGGACAATTGTATATATCGCCAACCAGCAGCACGTGCACGTTCTTTGTCATATTGAATTCGCTTAAAGTAATCTCGTCGGATACTAGTGACCCTTTGTTATACAGCATTAGCTCAGGCATCTCAAGGTTATTTGAGAGAATTGAAACATGGGAGGTGGTCGCGTTTCCACGAGTCAGGTGGTCGCGGCCATTGGGGACTCGATCACGGCTGGGTTTGCCATCGAAGGTAATCCTCTTGTGACCCTGCAGAAAATTCTAAGCAGATAGGCTACACATTATTGCGGGTTCTCCAGCCAAGTGTTTCAGAATAAGCTTACGCTGCGGCTGGCCTTGTCTCCCAGGCCTTCCCGTCGAGAACAAGGGGGAGTCTTGGGCAGTTGGTGGCGGCGTTGGCCACGTTACGCTCCCCAATATTTTGAAACATTATAGCCCTAATATCACTGGTGCTTCAACCGGCACGCACCCAATGTATACCACCGCTGGGTTCAACATGGCAATATCAGGCAACAACGTCAGCCGTCTTATGGCGCAGAGTAAGAAATTGGTCGCCGCCCTCGAGAGTTCGGCCCAGGTCAACATGAAAGAAGATTGGAAAGTTCTGACCGTATTCATTGGCATCAACGACCTACGAATCGGATGTCAGAGCAAGCCCGACCCATTGTGGACACACGAAGCGGACTTCTACGAGAAGCAGCTCGCTGCTGTGTTCACGTTCCTTCGAGCTTCGATTCCCCGAGTTTTCGTCAATCTTGTGGGGTTATTGCACCTATCCTCCATTACTACCGCGAGTGGGATCGCGGAGCACTGCCAAGTGCAGCACTACGCGACTGAGATCGAGTGCCCGTGCTGTTTTCACAACGCGAGTTACATGCGAGAGGTCAGAGGAGAATTTAATGCGCGGATGCAGAAAATCGCAGCGGCTTGGGCCTCCAGAGATCTTCATGATTTTGCTGTCGTTTGGCAGCCGATGATGACAGACTATTCCATCCCGGACTGGACGTATATGTCGCGCTTCGATTGCTTTCACTATTCCAAGGCTTGGCACGCCGACGCAGCGGTAACACTGTGGAATCAAATGCTCACGCCAGGAGATCAGAAATTGACAAATATGAAGACAGCGCCCACCTTGATCTGCCCCCACGATAATTCTAGTTTCTACGTGAAGTGATTTCTTTGTGGCCATGTTCAGGAAGATGTTGCCCTGAAGATCTGCAACACAGTCCAAAGTCACTTGGGCACCGCGTCGCTTAATCCTCTGGACTCACATACTATGAGAACCATCTCGCTGCTGTGTCCAGGTTCCTTCGAGCTTCAATGCCCCGAGTTTTCATCAGTCTCGTGGCGTTATTGCACCTATCCAACATTAACCCCGCGAGTGGGGCGTGACAAATGCAACACGATGCGACTGAGTTCGAGTGCCCGTGCTGTTTTTGCAACGTGAGTTACATGCGAGAGGTCAGAGGAAAGTTTGACTCATGGATGTAAAAAAACGTTTGCTTTTCCAGAGATCTCGATGGTCCTACGGTCGTTTGGCAGCCAACGATGACAGACTATTCCATCCCGGACCAGACTTACTTGTCGCGCTTCGATGCTTTCACTATTTCAAGGCTTGCCACACCGCCGACGCAGCGGTGACACTGTGGAATCAAATGCTCACGCTAGGAGATCAGAAATATGAAGACGACGCCCACCTTGTTCGGCCCCCACGATAGTTTTACTTCCTACGTGAAGTAATATCTTTGTGGCCATGTGGAGCAAGGCGTTACCCTGAAAAACTGCAACACAGTCCAAAGTCACTAGAATTGTCTGTCCCTGGATTCTCATATGTTCAACATACTATACTGCAAGCTTGTGTAAAGTAACCCATGGTTGTGCGTTATGCTCAAGTCGTGGCTGTCAGAACCAGTAGGCCACCAGAACCAGTCTGGAGTCAGTCAGCCAGATTTATCGTGTATACTTCCACCTGCATCGCCATTCACGCACGGAGAGAAGCAAGTGAACATTATTTGATGGCCTATCCACGTGCATCCGTGCACCGATGTAGAAAGTGCAGATGATGACTGTTGGCTATCTAGGAAGCTCTTCTCAATGTATCCCTTACCAATAGTCCCTTGAAGCATCGGACTCTTATGCGTTTCGTTCCACGACTTTCAACCTCTGGAAGTCCCGTTCATTGGAGACATGGCGACCACCTAGGGACTGAGTATACAAATGCGCATATTTATTGTCTAAGACGTATCGTCGATAACTATTGATTATCAGCGTTATCGATAAGTTTTTCGCGAGCTATCGAAATGTATCGATATGTAATTCTGCAACCGATACCGTGGGCTGCTAGAACGAGGTGGGTAATCGATAGGAATAAGTGTTGGAAATGCGTGGTCGGTACCCTATAACCTGACAGGGAAACCTAACTAAACATAACGCTGAAAGGTCTCATTAGAAACGGGCGATGGAGAAGCGAAGGGGCGAGCCAGCAGAAGCCAAATTTGATATACAAGCATAATTATTGATTGTTAATATTGTAAATGTAAGCTTGGCAAGTTGGTTGTGCCACGTCAAGATGGGAGATACAGTATTTCGGTAGTTACATATGCCAACTTTACAGTACGACGTGACCGTTTAAAAATATTTCATACCGAGACTTCTACTGTCCTTGATAAATACTAGTACGTACGTACTATTGGAAATGACTTACACAGCTCACAGAAAGGCTGCGTGAGGCACACGGAATAAACCGGTTGTGGACAAAGCTCAAGATGATGATTTAGATAGAATGATATAGGCGGAGTGTGCTGTTTCACGGTGTCACGAGTGTGATTGCCATATTAGGCTGTCATAGTTTGACAGTCCGATAGGCAGATTCTAGCACTTACATGTCCAGTTTCTTATATTCGTCAGTGTCCCTTATATTCGATGGAGCGCCCGTAGTAGAGCTCTAATAGAAGAGCGAAAGTTTGAAATCACATATCATGGGGGGTTTTGTACCCCCCCGCCACTTGAGACTTGGCCGCGTCCGGAAAGTGAGGGGTGGGGGGGACTTGGGACTTGTGAGTACCGCGAGAAGTGGGGGTGGGGGGCAAGGGCCGGTATCGGTTCTAAAATTTGCTATCGATTGCAAGTGATACTTAATTTTTTGCAATCGATTATTGGTATCAGTTCGATAATATCGATTGCTCGTCATTTACATGCGGAGTGCCATATATAACACGTAGCAAACATGCTAATACGAGTGGTTATGTGATCGATTAATCGGCGATACGGTGAGAGGGCGACGCACTATCGCCGATAGTATTGCTGGATTTGACGCTGCGTGACACCCGAAACTGTCACATGTCACTTCCTATAGTAGGCTGGGTGACCGTCACCAGTAGACGGGAAACACCCGTTAGGTATTTATGTTATCTCTTTCTTTATCAAGACACCGTTCTGATATCGTAACCCTTAACTCAGGGTTTATTTCTCTAGTTAGGTATATATTACCGCCGAACTATATATCTACCAAGTATCGCGGCGGGGATAGCGACTATCGATACTATCGGCTTTCGGTTGCGGGTACAATCGACACCGACCCTTGGTGGGGGGGACTTGGGACTTGCCGACGCGGTAGTGGGGAAACCTCGCTTAAGTATGGGTAAATAACAGAGACGGTGAAATAACAACGGATATATTCTGAGACAACGGTGGGATATATATGTTGTTATTCAGTCTCCACAAACTCTGTGAAGCTGGGACGAGATGATCGGGTGGTCTCACAGTCTAAGATGCATGAAAATAAAATACAGGGGTTTTATTTTCCCCACCACTGATGACGGACGGAGCTGACCTGGCACCTGGGGTCGAGGGGTGACAGAAAGACCAGGGCTCCCTCCCCCAGGGGGGGGAAGTCTGTGTCTCCGTGACACCACCTCACCCCGAAGAGGTGAGGTGCCAGAGCAGGCATGCAAGCTAGAAAACCCTAACCCTAAACCATACAGATAGTTACAGGCCCAATGGGACCTTTCTCAGTCCAGCTAGCTGCGGATCCCCGCTCGGGCGTTGGCCCGGAACAATCTATAGGCTAAGGAGTCAGGCGCCGAAGGTCTGAAGCTTTTGCTGAAGTCTAATGCACACACGGAGGCCCACACATGTTGGTGCCGGTGATTGGCGGCGATATGGAACTCGATGCTCAGTTGGAGCTGCTGCCAGACGCGTTGAAGGACGGAATCCACGGGGTGGACCGAAAGGCCGGCCAGTCAACGTCATCGTCCTCGTGCTGCACGATGGAGAGCGCCGCAGGCGCGTCGTCATCGCTGTCGCTGTAAGGCGTGGGTGCCCCCCTGGGAGGGTCGATGCCGCGATGTGGAGGCGGCTCCACCGAAAAACGGACAGACAAGGCGGCCGCATCAGGTGGAGGAGCCGCATCCTGCGGTGCAGGCTCGAGCTCGCGGAGGGCGTGGGCTTGTGGCGCGTCCGAAGGCGGCCATGCGGACATGGAAGGGGGCTTGGGTGGAGCACGAGGTGCGAGGGCGGGAGCACGCCCTGGTGCGAACGCCTGGACGCACACGTAGGGGCAAATGCCGTCGGTGTCCATGTGGCCGGTCGTGACGGCCCACAGGCGGAAGCACGTCACGCACGGCATGCCGGTGCCGTCCCAAACGAGGTAGCGCCCGCCCGATTCATTCTTCTTCCAAGTCCCCTCGGGCGGGATGAACTTGCGCCTGCCGAGGGCATTGAAGGACCCGGCAGGCTCCTTCCCGCCACCACCACCGGTGCGGGTAGCACCACCAGACGCAGGCAAGGCAGGCGCGGAGAGTCGGGCAAGGGCGGACTCATCACGGAAAATCTTACCAAGCCGCAGGGTGAGGGAGGCGAAGGTGAAGTTGTGGCTGGTGCTGAGCTCGCGCAGCACCACCAGATACAGAGGTGTAACGTAGGGGGACTTGGCCGCGGACGATCGGAGGACGGTGTACACGTCCTCCACCAGGTTGCGGTCGGAGTAGTCAGGGTGCAGCCGGCGATGCTTGTCCGCGAGGGTGCGCACGACAGCCAGTTGGGGGGGGGGCTCGATGGTCTCGTCAATCACAGTCGAGCGAAGGCGGACCCCGAAACGATGGGTGTCGGGGTCGCCAATGCCCTCCACCTGGTAGCGAAGGCGCTGTAAAGCGCAGCGCCCGTCGTGCGGGAAAATCTCGGCGGACTCCTCGTAAAGGGAGAGCGCCATGCCGCGAAGAACAGTGGGGACCACGGTAAAAATAAGCTCGTTGATGGTGTAGTGGTACGACTCGTACTCGAACACATGGCACCCAGGGGGGGGTCGAAATGACCATCTAGGGGTTTGGGTTTCATTCGGAGAATTGTCCGATGTATGCCATCGATACCAATATCAATATTACCTATTTCGATGTCTCCGAAAACGATGGTGAGGTCCATTTTGGTTCATTCGAATGCATTTGGTGTGCAACACATGTAAAACTCAGGGGGGAATAGGACTTCTGACATAGGGTTCCAACGCGCTGGCAACCTTAGCGAGTGGGAACCGTACTAACTGGTGATATATGAGTGCAAACGTTATTATATATGTATATACAAAAGCGATAGGTTCGACAAAAAGTCCTAGGAGTGTTGAAACCTCAAATCGGAACAAGCGATATGTTATTCGTTAAACACGTGAAGAAAGAAAATGACAATAATAATACCAACAAAGTAAACTATCCAAGCCTAGTTCTACAATAAGATTGCATATAATACAACTAGTTTCTATGCCTTTTGAGCTCTTAAACGTAAGGCAGCCTGCTACAACTAGATGTCGTTGATCCCGACCGTTTTCATGAATACAGTGAACAGGCAGCCCATCCAACGGATGCTCAGACCTGTACTATGCACTCGAAAGTGCCTCCCTCAAACACAAAGCGAACACTATACAAAATATACAGGTTATATGCGTGACTATTTATCTATCTAAAGAGTGCTTTAACGGGGCATCTCGGTGCTGTTGCCGACGGAAACGACGGCGATGTTCCCCCGTACGGTTGCCGTCGGTTCTGGCCAAACTCCCTCCTCCCCCCCCGGAACTGTTGGGAATTAAACCCAAGCTGAGCGGGGTGAGCCCCATTACTCAGACTACAGTCCCAAAAAAGATTACTCTGGTTTGGCTCACCTTCCCGAGCTCATCGGTGCCTGACTGGGTGTTGATTCCTACAACACGCAGTCAGGGTTACACCTAGTTTCCCTATCAAAAGTGCAGCAAACGGGTTGCCGTATTCCCTTGTATCAAGGAGTTGCAGCCGGCCGCAACTCCTTCCACAAGAGGGGGGCTTTTCGTTCTTCACCTGCAGCACTTGTGTCCCCGTCCCCCCCCCTCGGAACTGTTGGGAATTAAACCCAAGCTGAGTGGGGTTGGCCCCAACACTCAGACGGCAGCCCCAAAAATATCGTATGATGTCAGAAGGAAAAATGTACAATAATATGCACACACAAGGAAGCCTTCGCCTTAAGGAAGCCAAACGCAAAAGACTCGCAAGCTGCAGCGAGCTTGATGCAGCTTCAGAACGAATTTCGCTGAGCTGGGGCTTATCTTTTCTAGCTTACGAAAAGCGCATGGTGGCAGTTATCATGCTATGAAAGTGCAGCTGCTCACAAACTTGAGACCAGCCCGCGGAAAACAATAGTCCTTTGAAGTATGCTGTTAGGAGTTTTTTTCGAACTCGCCAGGCTCGTCTGCAGACACGAAAGCACACACGAGTTAGAGGGGGGAGCAGGGGTGATTAAACCCGAGAACACACAGGTTCCGCCAGAGAATTACACTCTGGACGCGCTGCTCCCATAGCACAAGGTTGAAAAAGTCTTTCTATCGGGTCGAAAAAGCTTTTGGTGAAGTTTGGCAACCTGCGATGCAGCTTAGAGTACACCGCAGCACATTTACCCTAGAAGGTGCGAATTCAATGCTGGCAGGGTTTCCCGTGTGTCGCCAGGAGAAAGGATAAAGCACTCTTCACTGAAACCCGAACTCGAAAATCGACAACACCAAAGTTTTTTGAAAAGGGACAACCTACGATTTCATCAAAGCATTTGACCACTCTATGTTACCAAATCTTAGCAATGCCTAACCGCCTTAAACTGAAAACTGGGGAAATAGCCCCCGTTTGTGCGACACAAGCTTTTGGTATGCGCTTTAACAGGCTGTTGATAACTCGTGGGTGCAGGCGCAGACCAAAAAATGTTTTCGAAACACTTGAAAATGATAAAATTGCATGTCCGCCGCCTTACATTGCCACGTAGGACCGCTCCGCGTGCGGTGCTGCATGCGGTGACCGCTCCACTGCCGGTTCCGTTTTTCGCGCGAACAAACAATCGTTTTTGTCACAAAAAGACGATTCCTAGATGGTCATTTACCGACCCTGTCAGGTGCCATGTGAAGTCCAGATCCAGAAGTTTGAAGACCTCGTCGCGGGAGATAGGACCGAAGACATGGGACATGTTTGCCAGCAGGACGGCGAAGTCAGTCTCGGAATCAGGTCCATCCAAAGAGAGGCCCACGTTCGACTTGAATCCATGGGAGCGAAGAAGCTTGGCCAGCTCCTCCCCATAAGCGAATGCGTAGTCGTCCAGTTTCTCAGTGAACTCAGCACGTTGGGAGGCTCGTACAGGCGTGGACGTCCATACATCGCTGCCGTGATGGAACTCGACAGCAGTTGGTGAACGTGACACCGGCGTAGGGCGGGTGATCAGCGTCGACATGGGCACCACCGGTTCGCCAGACGAATCCCCAGACGGACTGGAGGCACTGGGGGTAGGGGAAGCCCCGCCCGTGGGTCGGGCAGCGCGAAGGCGACTGGCAAGCGAAATGCGCTCCGCAGACATTGTTGGAAGCACGTAACGTGAAATGCTGAAAAAGTCGGCGTGGTAAGGGTTGATGTGGTCGAGGACAAGGTGCTCGAACAGTTTCCCGGTGTCAAGGGGCACGCGGGGCGTGAAGATGGCGGCAAAGAGGACGAAGGTGCTCAGCCGAATTCGGTGAAAAGCTAGATAGTTACCGCACAAGGTACGGGATCAAAGAGAATGAAAGCGTGAGCCAACTCGCCAGTGGTGAGGCCCAACACCTAACAGAGACGGTGAAATAACAGCGGATATATTCGACAACGGTGGGATATATATGTTGTTATTCAGTCTCCACAAACTCTGTGAAGCTGGGACGAGATGCTCGGGTGGTCTCACAGTCGCTAAGATGCATGAAAATAAAATACAGGGGTTTTATTTTCCCCACCACTGATGACGGACGGAGCTGACCTGGCACCTGGGGTCGAGGGGTGACAGAAAGACCAGGGCTCCCTCCCCCAGGGGGGGGAAGTCTGTGTCTCCGTGAGTAAACCGTACTCTTCCTGTCCCCAGAGCTTATGGATGAAAATAGACATTTAGGGTTTGTAACTCTGTGGGGTCCATAAGTTTCTCCGTGCCTCTTTGATCAACTGTAACGTCGACCCTCGCGGCGCAGCGGCCGCGCTCGGAGAAACTCTGGGAACAAGAGTAGGGGGGGGGACTTGTGGCCTATCGACGATGGGGAGGGTGGGGGTGGGGGACTTGGGACTCGTGTCAAAAATTCCCAATAAATCCCCCCATTATCGATTTTTTTTTTTCCAACTTAGAACTTTCTCGTCTATCGTAAGTGACAGTCAGACGAGAGTCACGAGTCAGAAGCTCAGAACTACTGATACGAACTTCAACTCTCCTCTCTGCAAATATTTCAACACGTCAGCCAGGACTCTACTTTCCATTTACTAAACCCATGTATCGAATCCTTTGATCTTTCTGAAACATCCGTCAACAACGAAGTGGGCACTGGAATACGCCTTTATCGATGGCAACGTTTATCTCCCGAGCTGTCTCGCGCTCGCTCACGACGAGCTTGCTCGCTAGGACAGCGCGTGGAGAAGGTGCTCAGCGGAGTGCGCTCGCAGGAAAGAGCTCGTTGCGCGTTCCCTTCATTCGGAAGAAACTCCTCGGTTCGGCCAGACGGACGTGCTCCTCCGCAAGCTCGAGCACGACCGAGTATGACGTCGTTGTGCTTGGAGGTGGGAATCCCCAAGTCATAGATTTCCTCTACCGCTTTGCGTGGTCTCACTGTGAACAACCATCAGACCTACGTTCACATCTATCTAGTGTGTGACGCAGGTGGGGTCATAGGCGCCGCAACTGCTGACTCGATCGCCAGCCGGGGTGTTTCGTGCTTACTCGTCGAACAGTTCGAGCCTGGACATGAACGTGGCAGTAGTCATGGCGATGGTCGCATCTTTCGCTTCGCTTACGAAGAACAGGCGTGTTCGCTGGCACCCGCCTCACAGTGCTGCAGCAAGTTGTCTCGATCCGATGCATATCTCTCTGAACGTCGTTGCGAACACTTTGGCGTGTGAGCGAACTAGCGGCTTCTGCAAGAATGCACGCACTCATCCCCTCTGTGGAAGAAGGGCCGTCTGCGAACACTTTGTACGTTGTCGCACCGTGTCTTGTTTGCGCTTCACGAGACATCGTTGGGGTACAAGATCGTATCGGTCGCAGTGCCAACCCCAAACATTGGGCGCGCGCGTCACGCTCTACTGAACTGAACTTCTTCAACGCGGTGCTTGTGTCACGCTCTACTGAACTGAACTGCTTCAACGCGGTGCTTGTGTCACGCTCTACTGAACTGAACTGCTTCAACGCGGTGCTTGTGTCACGATCAACTGAACATCAGACGCATTTGCTCGCAGATCTATGTGCAGCTGATGAAACATGCCCTTGAAGGTTGGCAGCAGTTGGAGAATGACACAGGTGCGGGGCACTGCGAAAGTGACACTGCCGCGCTCACAGAGCCAACTATCCGCGCTCAGAGAGCCATCCCTTATCTGTACACATTATTCCGAACGCCTGGAGTTCCTGAGGGTGCAGCAGGAGATGCCTTTGATACTTAATGAGAAGGGTGGCAACGAGAGACGCGCGCGATATACGGTAAGGTTGCCCGCGATATGCAGTAAGATCGCCCGCGGTAGCAGTAAGATCGCCTAGGTTGCATGCAGGCACGACGTTGATGGCCTTGACCGGTGGTCTGGATTTGGAACCGGCAAAGGTGATCACCTTTTCCCAAGTATATTGGGACAAACTCTTACCCGCTTGCGACGACCTCACAGCTGCCATGACTTCATTGTGCGGCGACCTCACAGCTGCCATGACTTCACTGTGCGGCGACCTTACAGCTGCCATGACTTCACTGTGCG